>CAXFZR010000078.1:45393-61058 GCA_964007535.1 Brachyptera risi
CGGCTATACAGCCAATCAGTTTATAGGGTTTTAACTACACTCCTATTGGGAAGATTGAATTAACTGAGACGGTCTCATTTGTGACTCGGGTATTATCAGTCGCAGGGTTGACTGATGGAGGATCTGCCTGTGTGTGGTGACATGCGGCTCTGTCGCGAACAGTCGGGGTGAATCTAACGGAATCAGAACAAGAGGAGCCATCGGAGCACAACGCTTGGAAATGAAGAATAGTATAGCCTTTATCATATATTCCCACTGATAACACAGTTTGATATTGAATGCATATTGCTCTTTTTGATATTTTTTATTTGTATTCAATCATGATGATTTCGTTATTATTCAGGATTGGTACTTTGCCATCTGTACATTATATATATTGTGCAGACAAAAGTATACTCAAACTAATGTTTCTGGTGATGAAAGGATCGATCGATCTTTCCACTTATTCCCAGAAACCATTTCTGAATTGATAATAATTGGTAGTGATTTTTTTCGAATAATAATTCAAGACAAGAAGTCTGTGATGTTGGTCAACCATGGAAAATATCTTGGACGATTCAAATTCCAGACAAATGAACGGAAGCAACCACTTGCTGCCTCGTGGAATTGGACCGTTCCATCCCTGTTTCCATTCCCTCTATTCTTCATGTTATTCGCAGGATGTGGATTATTGTGGACTGATGGGAATATCATGGTATGTGGAGGGAGAGAAGAGGATATGTGGTATGAGGGGAAGAGAAGAGGATATGTGGTATGAGAGGAAGAGAAGAAGATATGTGGTATGAGAGGAAGAGAAGAGGATATGTGGTATGAGGGGAAGAGAAGAGGATATGTGGTATGAGAGGAAGAGAAGAGAATGGAAGAATATCGAGATTGCCAGTAAGATCGACGACGTCTTCGAACACAATATGGTTGCTGTCACAATAATCATGACCCTGAACCTTCCAGCTCGTGTCATCGGAGTGAAGAATAGAATGAAGAAGTGTGGTTATGATTGAGTTATAGCCTATTACAATCATCTATACATGTTCAGATGTGTTGAGAACATATTTCGGCCTTCCGTCCGAACGATCCTACCTCGTAACCCTCAGCCTGAATTGAGGAACAATGACTTGACTACAAGTTACAATATTCATGGAATGTGAAAACAGTTTAGTCAACATTCAGAGCGAAAAGAAGTTTATTATTCTTTCAAAAGAAGAACAACATTGTTTTGCATCGATGTTTCTTTCCAATCGATCTCACAGCACTGACTCGGTTCCAACTCATCCATTTCCATATCTGAAATCCACAGCCTTCCTCATTCATTATTTTCTTATACTGCCTTCTCACCCGGGCTATTTTGACGGGTGTGCGCATATTTGCTCGCGCAGGCAAAAATGACGTCATGGTCTGGTATGTACTGCACTCTGGTATCTAAAATTTCAACTTTGAACAAATGTCATTCTCTCATGATTTCTCAATTTCCTGCTACGTTATTGAGAAAATGTCATATTTACATTTCGACTAGGCTTTCAGGCTCACCGAGGTTCAAACTTGATCGATATATATGTTATTTCAAGCAATAAGCAACATTCAAGAACTTGTCCCGATGATATTCCGTGAAGGGCAGTATCAGAGAAGAATGATCTGATCAAAGGAGGCTGTGCTGAAATCTCTCTCTTACCAATGAATGTTGTTAGATATCAATCATCATCACATATTGGAACAAGTAATAACGATGATCAAAATCAGGTGTCGGATATTACATACACTCGCAAGCATTCCATGATTCTTGAGTCAACTCTGAAGTGGATCAAATGTATGACATTCTCTCCTGAGATGATGGAAAACTCGGATTCGTATATTCTCCAGAGAATGATATGTCACAGAGAAGATCAACCAGGGATATGTGATGTCATTGACGCACTGTTGACCCACTCTATACATTCATTCAGACCACACAGGGAAGGATTACACGGGTGGAAGTGCCAGGTTTCTCCGCTGTGACTGATAAACTACACTGGCAAGGATCACACGGGTGGAAGTGCCAGGTTTCTCCGCTGCGACTGATAAACTACACTGGCAAGGATCACACAGGTGGAAGTGCCAAGTTTCTCCGCTGCGACATGATAAACTACACAGGCAAGGATAACACGGGTGGAGGTGCCAGGTTTCTCCGCTGAGACATGATAAACTACGCAGGCAAGGATACCACGAGTAGAGGTGCCCAGTTTCTCCGCTGCGACATGATAAACTACACATCAAGGATCACACTGGTGGAGGTGCCAGGTTTCTTCACATGCGACATGATAAACTACACATCACGGATTACACGGGTGGAGGTGCCATGTTTCTTCGCTGTGACATGAGATGAACTATACAGGCAATGATAACACGGGTGGAGGTGCCAGGTTTCTCCGCTGCGACATCATAAACTACACAGGCAAGGATTACACGGGTGGATGTGCCTGGTTTCTCCGCTGCGACATGAGATAAACTATAAAGGCAAGGATTACACGGGTGGAGGTGCCAGGTTTCTCCGCTGCGACATGAGATAAACTATAAAGGCAAGGATTACACGGGTGGAGGTGCCAGGTTTCTCCGCTGCGACATGAGATAAACTATAAAGGCAAGGATTACACGGGTGGAGGAGCCATATTTCTTTGCTGCGACATGATAAACTACACATCAAGGATTACACGGGTGGTGGTGCCAGGTTTCTTCGCTGTGTCATGAGATAAACTACACAGGCAAGGATTACACGGGTGGAAGGGCCAGGTTTTTCCGCTGCGACATGAGATAAACTACACAGGCAAGGATTACACGGGTGGAAGGGCCAGGTTTTTCCGCTGCGACATGATAAACTACACATCAAGGATTACACGGGTGGTGGTGCCAGGTTTCTTCGCTGTGTCATGAGATAAACTACACATCAAGGATTACACGGGTGGTGGTGCCAGGTTTCTTCGCTGTGTCATGAGATAAACTACACAGGCAAGGATTACACGGGTGGTGGTGCCAGGTTTCTTCGCTGTGTCATGAGATAAACTACACATCAAGGATCACACAGGTGGAGGTGCCATGTTTCTTCGCTGCGACATGAGATGAACTATACAGGCAATGATAACACGGGTGGAGGTGCCAGGTTTCTCCGCTGCGACATCATAAACTACACAGGCAAGGATTACACAGGTGGAAGTGCCAAGTTTCTCCGCTGCGACATGATAAACTACACAGGCAAGGATAACACGGGTGGAGGTGCCAGGTTTCTCCGCTGAGACATGATAAACTACGCAGGCAAGGATACCACGAGTAGAGGTGCCCAGTTTCTCCGCTGCGACATGATAAACTACACATCAAGGATCACACTGGTGGAGGTGCCAGGTTTCTCCACATGCGACATGATAAACTACACATCACGGATTACACGGGTGGAGGTGCCATGTTTCTTCGCTGCGACATGAGATGAACTATACAGGCAATGATAACACGGGTGGAGGTGCCAGGTTTCTCCGCTGCGACATCATAAACTACACAGGCAAGGATTACACGGGTGGATGTGCCTGGTTTCTCCGCTGCGACATGAGATAAACTATAAAGGCAAGGATTACACGGGTGGAGGTGCCAGGTTTCTCCGCTGCGACATGAGATAAACTATAAAGGCAAGGATTACACGGGTGGAGGTGCCAGGTTTCTCCGCTGCGACATGAGATAAACTATAAAGGCAAGGATTACACGGGTGGAGGTGCCATATTTCTTTGCTGCGACATGATAAACTACACATCAAGGATCACACGGGTGGTGGTGCCAGGTTTCTTCGCTGTGTCATGAGATAAACTACACAGGCAAGGATTACACGGGTGGAAGGGCCAGGTTTTTCCGCTGCGACATGAGATAAACTACACAG
Organism: Brachyptera risi; assembly: GCA_964007535.1. Classification (NCBI taxonomy): domain Eukaryota; kingdom Metazoa; phylum Arthropoda; class Insecta; order Plecoptera; family Taeniopterygidae; genus Brachyptera; species Brachyptera risi. The sequence continues at coordinate 49,283 of CAXFZR010000078.1, forward strand.
GCAAGGATTACACGGGTGGAAGGGCCAGGTTTTTCCGCTGCGACATGATAAACTACACATTTAGGATTACACGGGTGGTGGTGCCAGGTTTCTTCGCTGTGTCATGAGATAAACTACACATCAAGGATTACACGGGTGGTGGTGCCAGGTTTCTTCGCTGTGTCATGAGATAAACTACACAGGCAAGGATTACACGGGTGGTGGTGCCAGGTTTCTTCGCTGTGTCATGAGATAAACTACACATCAAGGATCACACAGGTGGTGGTGCCAGGTTTCTTCGCTGTGTCATGATATAAACTTATACACCCCCTCACTGTTCATGACGACTCTACTCTCCCCCAGAAACAAATTGTTTGTTTTCCTTCCCAAATTCCCTTTCTTACTCTATATAACGAATTAGATAAGTAGCGAAACCCCTCCTCCCCCCTCCCCCGCCCCCGTCCCCCTCCCCTCCCCTCCCCCAGTACGCCGCAGTAAAAACTGAAAGGGCCAGAGTAAACACGCACATAACTTTCTAGTACCAGTAATAAAATCCACGCGGGGTTAAGAAGTCTGTATGCTCAAGTTTTATAAGGCGGCAGGGGTGGTATAGGCAATACGCGACGCAAGGAGCACGGATATTCATATACTCATGTTCACGAGAGTAGCAGGGCCTCCACCGATATACGGAAGGGGAAATCATCATTCCATCCGTATTTCAGCGCCATTTTGAAGTTGAGCATTCTTTTTCGAGGCAAGATTCAAGAATATGAAATGTGAAATATATATCTGTTGAAACCGTTGAACAATGGAGCTGTTGTGGTGAGAATCAGCTGTCCAAGTAGCGATGTTTCACCATCAAGCTGGTTCACCTCTTTCTTCCTCCGTGAGCAGGAGTATAAGAAGTCGCCGGCTTGTAGATTCGTTGAGGGTAGTAAAAACAGATTAGACTATCATTCATGGCTGTTGCGACGGGTTTATGGGCGATCAATGGTGACTCGGGGTTCGAGTCCGGGCTGGGTCTCATTGGTCCGAGGCGTGGGGGGGGGGGGTGTAGTCATTGGACGAGTGTATGTGACGACTCCTCCCGACTCTCACGGCAATGGTCAGGACAGTGTGATCATGTTCTGCTGAATAGAATGGAATCCAGCCGAGTAGCAATGATGGTTATATGCTCAGCTGTTCAGCTATGATCGAACAAGCAGCGGAATAAGACAGAACATTTGACCTCAACAACAAACATATCATCATTCATGCACGAGGCAACGATAATAACACACATTCCATCAGCATCGGGTACAACGAAGCAATGTTCAGAGACTGAGATCTATTGGCGTCGGTGAATGATGATTGCGATGAAAGGGTTATGGGATGAGATTGAATTCGATGATTTACTTTTCAACAGCGGAAGGAGTCGGTCGTGGCCTGTTGTTGAGTAACCATCTCAGTATTGATCTGAACGACAGAGGAAAACCACGATCCACCTCAGTCAGGATCGTCGACCACAGTGGGAATCAGAATATCGATCTCCTACAAAACGGTTCAATGTTTTTTTTTTTTTTTAATAACATCGAAACTTGATACAAAATCATTGTTCCCCAATTAAGGCTAAGGATGAAAGATAGGATCGTTTGGACGGGGCACCACGAGGGCGATCTTACCACCCCAAAAACAATGTGCTGACCACTTGACCAGAATTCTCAGTGGCATCCCAATGTGTTCCAGAAAGTGTTATCAAAAAAATATATAGTGGGGACTATTTTATTATTGGACGAGCTTTAGCAAGAATTCAATTTGACATACTGAAAAAAAATGGTGTTCGTTCTTATGTTTTTTTTTCATTTTTTTTTCATCGTTTTTTGTCGGTTCTCCGCAGGTCAAACGGCTACAGCTATCAACTTCAAGAAAATGTTTGTCATGGTTCCTCATCTAACTTAGATCTGCATGGTTTTGTGGCATCATCGGGTGGTATTTTTTTCTTATGAATTTTTGAAATTTCGAAAATACCCGTTAGAATAACACGGCTAAAAAAAATTATTTTTGAAAGAAATGAAATTTCGTGTGAAGTTGAATTACATTTTGATACACATTCCTGGGAATTCTCAGCTTGATCGGGTCATCCATTTTGAAGAAAAAACATAAAATGTGCTAAATTGGTACCACTCGAAGCCGTTTTTACCCATTTATAACTTAAATGTCACCCAATTGGCCAATGTGGGCAAAAGTTCGACAGAAAAATCGGCATACTATTACAATCCGCTCGTCTGACAACGCATATATGGCGTTTTCCTGGTAATTACTCAATGATGGAGATGATGATAATGGATGTCACCGCAATCTCAGGCAATTCTTCCATCCTACATGAAGACTCACGACATTCCTGTCCAGTACAATCACAACTATATCTGTCCGTGTCACAACCAAGGTCCGTCAAACACGTACTTCCGACTCCAATCTTCTTGCTATTCCTAAACGTGATGAACAAATCAAGCAACCACACATAGCTTTCATAAGTCCAGAAGTGTACAATAAGATTCCACTTTCCATTCGTTCCACCAAGAATTCAACCTCTTTCAAAATAAAACTAATAAGCTGGATATTATTGAATATTCAACTAGAGGGTGGGTTTCATACGTGAAGCGGAAAACCACATTTAAATTATATCGTTGTCACGGCACGGTGATTTGTTGTTGTTGTGATTATGGTTGCAGAATAACTATGAGCTCTTCAAGGAAATATTGGAATCTCTCGTTAATAATATGTGTTCAATGTTTGCTTTCCATCAGTGTTTTGGTTCATATAACTTAGTTGTAATTACACTTGGTATTTGCTATTGTTTATAATCTCTCATTCGATGCATTCTCCTATCATTATTATTATTATCGTCATTATTATTATCATAACCATTTATTTCTCAATCAAGAGTCATTTTGCAAATATTTATTCCGGTTGTTCCAATAATAGTTTCTGTCTTCTTCGTTAGCAAATTAGATGTACTTATTTTACTTCGGCCCGGTATCACCAAATCTAGTTAACCTTTATCTGACAGTTCAAACTTGGTATCACCATGGTTACCCGTGGTATTTGTTTTCACCAACTCTCAGATGAATACTAACTGACCGTGGTAATACCAGGCCTTATTTTATTATCTGCTCCATAGCCAACTTCTGTTGAACAATCATTAGCTATGTTGCCCGCACACAAGAATTCGTTCTTATGCGGGCTTCTTATTATTAATCAACTTATTTCACACTGATGGCAGTTCTTCTTCATTCTTCTTATCTTACCGTTATATTCGTATTGAATTTATTTGTTATTATCTCCATGTGTTGTTATCCTTTCTTTTCATATTTGTCATGTGATTATTGTTCAACGAAAATTAAAAAAAAAAGCTTTGATGGATTGATTCGCACTCAATATGTATATGTTCCACAGATGAGCCTCTGGCTTTGAAGGAATTATATATGGTTTCAATTGTGAGCTTTGTGTGCTCTGGATGAACCACATTGAAGAGACATCTCCCCTGATTCCGACATGGAACAAGGTCAGCGTGGATCGCCTGGAGGAAGAAACATGCTGAGCGTTACTCACCGATCCGGATGACAGGAGGCAGGGCGTTGACCCAGGATGACGTCACAGCGATGATAACCACACACACGTAATACACGGTGATCAGTTCACTGGCCATGGTCATGACGTCACACACTGTTACACCTCAGACCTGGCACATTTCTCACACCATGAGTTCCACACTCAGTCCACGTGAGAAAAGCATACAAGTGGTTAAACCAGAGTACGAGTTATATTATTCCCACTCGACGTCACACACTGTTACACCTCAGAACTGGCACATTTCTTACACCATGAGTTCCACACTCAGTCCACGTGAGAAGAGCATGCAATTGGTTATACAAGAGTACAAGTTATATTCTTCCCAATATGACGTCACACACTGTTACACCTCAGAACTGGCACATTTCTTACACCATGAGTTCCACACTCAGTCCACTTGAGAAGAGCATGCAATTGGTTATACAAGAGTACAAGTTATATTCTTCCCAACATGACGTCACACACTGTTACACCTCAAACCTGGCACATTTCTTACACCATGAGTCCACACTCAGTCCACGTGAGAAGAGCATACAAGTGGTTAAACCAGAGTACGAGTTATATTATTCCCACTCGACGTCACACACTGTTACACCTCAGAACTGGCACATTTCTTACACCATGAGTTCCACACTCAGTCCACGTGAGAAGAGCATGCAATTGGTTATACAAGAGTACAAGTTATATTCTTCCCAACATGACGTCACACACTGTTACACCTCAAACCTGGCACATTTCTTACACCATGAGTCCACACTCAGTCCACGTGAGAAAAGCATACAAGTGGTTATGCAAGAGTACGAGCTATATTCCCAGCTTGACGTCGATTGAACTGAGAGGAAGGTGACACATCTGTTGTTTCTTGAGAGCACAATAACACTACAATCACTCCTAATCTAATGGCGGGAAATTGCGATACCAGAACTTCACCAGCGACAACTTCATTCAGGGTTCAGGATGTTAATGGTGGAATATGGAGGACTTGGAACAGGAAGAGAGGAGTTGCTGGATCAAATAGATGATTGTGGACACTTTGCCACTTGTATGGATACTCACTGCCGGTTCAAACATCAACAACATCATCGTAAGATGTAGTTGTATTCACAATCATAAGTCTCAAGCTGAGAATGTATCGACTCCCAAATATTCAAGGCGACATCAATAACAGATACGTGTTCAAGTTGGTCCACCCAGGATGCGAGTTACCGACACAATATCAGAGGAGAGGTGAGAATACGAATCATTCGGAATAACATGTTATCGTGAGTGATCGTTGGAAGGACATATGCATATTCTGATGAAACCCTAATATGATCCTGACTGGAAGATTCGAGTGCGATTCTGCGAAACCTCATGACCTTGTTCAAGAGGTGATATAATTCCACTCTTCCATCAATCAACTAAACAGTTCATATATTCTTGGCTTATCTTTCAATCTAGAGAGGGCCAAAGTTGATTATTATATATCTACGTTGTGCTGCTATGAATAAGTATTCTAAGTGAAATATTCCGACATTATTCTCTCATATTGCATTGTATTGTGTTGATCCACGGTTCATTGACATGAGAACAATGTAACACCAGGTCGAGAGAGAATTGAGAAGTGGACAGATGTGAGATGATTCTGAGGTCAGTTTCGAGAAGAAGTAATGAAGATAGAAGAATCGGGTGAATCAAGCGAGCAGCTGAAATAGTTCAACAATTGGAGATGCGATATGTTGTGAACGTATTTCACTCGTTCACATCATTCGCTGATTCCATCCCTTGTGTGGAGACCAGTAGGAGCACGCATCGCTCCGTCGTTTACTGGAAACAAATTATCTCGTCTCTGATCAAATATGATGGGAAATATTGAATTAATATCCGATTAAATTCTGACAATGTTAAACCGGGTTCAAATCCAGAACATTGTATGTAAAAACTACGTCTTTTTTCTGATCCAATCAAGTTTTCCACGTAGAGCTGAATAAATCCTCTTTTTTCATCACCAGGATAATGAAGTGACGTTTTTGAATACATAGTATTCAGAAATATTCAATCAGCGATATATAATAATCTGATTCAAATGAAATGATGACAATCAGAGGTATCAGCGTGCTCTGTTGGAGCATGGAGGAATATGTTTGCTAAGTCCTGAGGGAAGAAATCGCAATTACATCCTACTACATTGAGTCTCATGTGATATCTGAGGTTCCAGTTGGAATCAGTTGAATTACATTTGATCGAACAGTGGGAATCATAACCGACACAAATCACAAGATGCAGATTCCAGACTATTTGGTCTCCAATATCGTTCTCGATTACACGATTCGAGAGTCAAAAGACATTTTTAATAAAAATGGATTTTTTTCTGAGAAAATTTAGATTATTCGTGAAATTTTCACAAAAGGAGCACCTCTTTTAATCAATTACATGACTGATAGTTTGATAGGAATCATCTGTTGGATCGACGAGTGAAACGGAATATGCTAATATGGAATATGATATGGATACGGAATATGCTCGAGTGGAAAGATTTCATCAAACTACTGACTGGATTCGATCATGACAACAACATCCCTCTGTTTCAACGAGTTGGGAGCAAATGAATATAATCGCGACCGACTGACTGTCTTACCCCTCAACTGTTGTCGTGAAGCTATATTCTGGTTTCAATTCTCACGGATGTTTACGAGGATTCTGATGAAGAGCCAATTGATGAATAATCGATGAATATATTCATATCAGAATTGTCCATATTCATATTATATATTAATGAATCTTATATCATATTGTGATATTGTATGTTTAAAAAAAAAAGATATTCATATACGATATAATTTGCCCCAATAGATTCTGATATATGTTCACCCAGCTGAGAGAAGATGAGACATTTCGAGCTCCAAAGCTCAACAATGGTTTACCGGTGATGTTTGAACCCGAAGATTTGAATCGATATCGGAGTTTTCAATTCTTTAGGGATGAAGTCAGATATATTGCCTGCTAGAACTGAACGATATGTCAGTATCAAGAGTGTGCATGTATTCATATTCTTGACATGTCAGAGAATAAGATGAAATCCTTCTCCTACTCGATGCAGCGCTGGTCCTCTTGGAACCATCAAGCAATGCAGGTCAAACATTCGTGTCAAGACTCGGTTGGCAGACAACACGCTCCTGGTGTGGAGGCAAGGAACAAGGCTCGTTGGAAATGAGTCATGAAAGAATTGAATCATCATGTTCAATATCATCAGCCGTATCATCAACATCAGTTCCTCTCTCTTTGATACCTTTCATTGAGGCCCAATAATCATACATGACACGTTAACAGAATGTCAACAAATCCTGATACAGGCTTATCTGTAGCCTCGAATGGGAACAAATACAATCTTGGACAGAAGGAAATAATGGTGAGGAGTGAACAGTTCATTTCACAATAAAGTGTGGAATATTGACTGCATCTGAGTTGGAAGAATGGATAGAATGAGAATGAAGTCGAAGAGAATGGAAGTATTGATTGAGATATTTCACGGAGTAACGCTCACAATGTCACATCGGCGTAAAAACAGAGTGTAGGCCTATAAATCATCGAATGAAATGCGTATAGATGATTCCGAATTGAGATTCCTAGTCCAGTATTCACGCGTGGCCCAAAGCGACCTCATCAACCTCCGTGCTATCCGTTTATCCGTCCGTCTGATATATGATCGTCTTGCCTCCACAGCCCAGCTCCCGACTTGTGCGGGACTCGAACCCTCGCGCGACTGCAGTGATTGAGTCCCTTCCGACTTGTGCAGGTTCCGTCAGTTCGGTAGAGTCCGTGAGACGACCGTTTGATTGAGATACTAATTGGCCTCGACCTTCACACCTCATTAGGAGCCTGCTAATGATTCTTCCAGTGGAATGGTCCACCCCGACATCGGTTCGGATACTCAGTATGTTCTTGATTTGAATATCAGAATTCGATCAGAAGATTTGGTGGTTTTAATCGGGACACAAACACGTGCGTGAGGAGGGTTGATGAGATGTCCAATGAGATATTACCCATACAGATCCTCTCATGCTATTGTCCACAACTACCAACATCATGGTCCGAGTCATCACGATATAGGCCTGATACACAGATCATCCAATCAATACACTCATGGCAATAGTTCCTCGATATCAATTAGAGAACAGTTTCACATGTGAGACTATCTCAGTGTTGACCTTTATGACTCATGCGACTCTATTAGGGCTCAGAATGGAGGTAATTGCCATCGTGCAATGATGATTGGTGAATTGACTGAGCACATATACAGACGTTCGGAAACCTCCCTCCCCCCTTCCCTTCCTCAGGCCATTAGTTGTATAGATAAATCCCTCTCTTCCAGAGTTAAATTCCTCTCGAGTTCGGAGAGAAGGAAGTGTCCCGTGGCATTGTGACTGTATGTGGCTATTTATACATGATTGCCTTTATATGGGAAACATTTCCATGAAGCTAAGAAATTGTCAGGCAAGATCTGTCAAGAGGACGAGAAATACGCGTAGTGACATTGCGGTCTCTGAGAACAAATCAAATTGAGACTTCTCTCAGATACAATAAATTCTCTCTCCAATGAAAACCTCATCACAATAAATAAATATCGCAATCCCTCCCTCTCTCTCTCTCACCAGTGCTATTATTCCAGTAATGAATATAAATCACAGAATACCACAAACAAACACACACACACACACACTAGTACACAGTGAAGTCTTCAGCGCGTAATCGACACGTGTTTTCACGACCGATATGCGTCGCGACGCTTCGAAATCGACGCTTACCGTGCGAGCTCCGCGTCGACACTAGCCGGCTAGCATTCGGGGTTCGCGCGGCGCCGTCTACCACTCGGGTGAGGGGCGAGGGGCGGCGGGTGGACACGAACCATTTCCGAACGTTGCCGACAACCAGACAAGATTTTCAAACGGTCACTTTGGAAATATGTGTAAATGAATGCCGTTCAGAGAATCAAGAGACTATAAATTGCCATGAATATCTTCCCGTATTTTTTTAGGGTTGCGAAATTGTTTCAAAATTCGGGATATTCCTCTCTTCGTGACTGCGTGTGTGTACAAACGTTTTTCGAGTGTGCCTTGATTGTGAAAATATGGTGATTTTTTCTGTTCGAGTTGGCTCGTGATGTGAGTGGTGACCGTCCGCGTTCGAAAACAAAAGAACCGGTTGAATCTTTGACCTCATCTCTTTCACCCACTCGTATAATTCACCATCGAATCATACTGGCTGTACTTCATATCGGGCGCAATGGACAGGCACGAGGTTATTCTCCTCCAGAGGGAAACTGAAGTTCCGAGTTGGTATCTCGAGTAACGGAAGATGAGAAATTAATGATTCGAAATTGAACTGAATGAATTTTGAAAGCTTGAAAAGATTGTGAAAGTATGGAATGATTGTGAAAGTATGGAATGATTGTGAAAGTATGGAATATACCCCATGAGAGATCTGCACGCGGGGTGACATGAGTCATCAGAATACGACTGTCATCGATTATGGGGATTTCCAATCGATTCGGAAGATCGACAAGAAAAAGACGACGGAAAATCACTTGAAATGATATGAAATCTCATGATTGTTCTTGATGGTATTGGCTGGAACATCACATAATCAGGGGGAGAGAATTGAGAGTGAATCAGAGAATGAAGAATGAGAATCAACCCATCAAAATTCCGTTGAAGATGTATTCATTTCGGTTGAAGTCTGAGCTGGTGATTTGGCTCAACAATGGTGACAGCGCTGGGATCAAGTGGTTGGCTCAGGAAGGAGAGGGGAAAGAGACGCCACAGCTGGTTGGACCGATCCCACATGTCCACCACAATTCCAGCACGACCACAGACTGTTGTTATAGCTTTCTCACCCTGCAACAACCATCAATAACACAGTCAATACCGTCAACACCATCAACAACATCGTCAACACCACCGTCAACAAACGTCAACAACACCGTCAACACCACCGTCAACAAACGTCAACAACACCGTCAACAAACGTCAACAACATCGTCAACAACACCGTCAACAAACGTCAACAACATCGTCAACACCACCGTCCACAAACGTCAACAACACCGTCAACAACACCGTCAACAAACGACGTCCACAACACCGTCAACATCAGTGAGATGATCCTCGAACGATATCACTCAAGATTCTGTATCGCGTATGTATGTAACATTATTCACCACGAACTCACTTGAATACGAGGGATCAGCCCACCCAGAGGGGCTGGATAGGTACCAGGGAAAAGAGTGGCCAACTACCGCGCAGGGTGCCATCTTTTGTCCAGAAGTGTCATTGACTCACCAGTTGGTCAATAACATGCTGAAACTCTCAACTGAAGTTGTGTCCCAACCGCTGTGGTTCAGTCTGGCACACGATCCCAAACACCCGATCTCAATTCTGGACAAAGAATGGCGTCCATGCGAGGGATATTTCAGTGGACAATAGAAAACAGTCACCAAGTTGGCCGCTCCCTTCCCCAGTATTCGGCCTCTCTTGAAACATCCAACCAATTGCGATCAAGAGTAGAAAGGAGGGCTGATCGACCGGCACATGCAGCTGAGTGGGTAACGCACTCGCTTCATGTGATCCGGGAGGTGAAGGGGGATATCGGACCTGGTTCGATCTTATCGTCCATCTTCACTGGTCTTTTTCGTGGTTGCCCTTTGTAGCTTATGGGCTCATGTCGGGATGGTTCCTACAATATGGTCCACGACCGCTTCCTTCCCACTATCCTCCCCAAAATCTAAGAGACATTCATCTCATCATTCCATCATCTTATCAGTCATTGATTCGACGCCAATAGATCTCACACGTATCATGCCAGTGCGTCGTTGAGCCCGATATAGAGGAGGCTGATCGGGAACGCTCGTGGCCTTCACTTCGCAGGGATAGAACTGGTGATACAGCCTTCACCGTAACTTGTTATTTGAATAGCACTGAGCTCCACATTGCTTCATGATGGTGCCCATTCCCATCACTCAGCCCATTCCCATCACTCAACACATTCCCATCACTCAACACATTCCCATCACTCAGTCCATTCCCATCACTCAGCCCATTCAATCACTCAGCCCATTCCCATCACTCAGCCCATTCCCATCACTCAGTCCATTCCCATCACTCAGCCCATTCCCATCACTCAGCCCATTTCCATCACACAGCCCATTCCCATCACTCAGCACATTCCCATCACTCAGCCCATTCCCATCACTCAGCTCATTCCCATCACTCAGCCTATTCCCATCACTCGGCCCATTCCCATCTCCCAGCCCATTCCCATAACTCAGCCCACTCCCATCATTCAGCCCATTCCCATCACTCAGCCCATTCCCATCACTCGGCCCATTTCCATCACTCAGCCCATCCCCATCATTCAGCTCATTCTCACCACTTAGCCCATTCCCATCGCTCAGTCCATTCCCAACACTCAGCCCATTCCAATCACTCAGTCCATTCCCATCACTCAGTCCATTCCCATCACCCAGCCCATTCCCATCACTCAGCCCATTCCCATCACTCAGCCCATTCCCATCACTCGGGCAATTCCCATCACTCAGCCCATCCCCATCATTCAGCTCATTCTCACCACTTAGCCCATTCCCATCGCTCAGTCCATTCCCATCGCTCAGTCCATTCCGATCACTCAGCCCATTCCCATCACTCTGCCCATTCCCATCACTCAGCCCATCCCCATCATTCAGCTCATTCTCACCACTTAGCCCATTCCCATCGCTCAGTCCATTCCCATCACTCAGCCCATTCCCATCACTCTGCCCATTCCCATCGATCGGCCAATTCTTGTGTTATCTTGTCATCATCTCCATCATCAAACTCCGATTCAATTATGAAAAGTGCGGATGTTTTTCATTTGGAACGAGATCATATATGAATAGATAAAAACGGAACTTTGATCTTTTTCACAATATCGAATAGCCAATCAAAACTCGCGAAGCTACAAAAGTGGGTGTTCTTATTCTGTGCTGGGAAATGGAACAGCTGTTCTGAAAGTCGACACTCGATTGAATTTCGCTTCACAAAAGCACAGTCTTCTGGAATTGTTTTGTTTGTTTTCACGAGTCTGACCGTCGAGTCGTTGTTTTCAATCTATTCTATTGTTTAAATCAACATCGGGCGCACGGAGTTTATTCAAAGGTGTTGCACACAGCGTT
>CAXFZR010000079.1:0-52500 GCA_964007535.1 Brachyptera risi
GACGTATGATGACCAATAAGGACCATGGAGAGTGGAGAACCGAATAACATGATCAGCAAACGACAGACGTATGATGACCAATATAGACCATGGAGAGTGGAGAACCGGATAACATGATCAGCAAACGACAGACGTATGATGACCAATATAGACCATGGAGAGTGGAGAACCGAATAACATGATCAGCTAACGACAGACGTATGATGACCAATATAGACCATGGAGAGTGGAGAACCGAATAACATGATCAGCAAACGACAGACGTATGACGACCAATATAGACCATGGAGAGTGGAGAACCGAATAACATGATCAGCAAACGACAGACGTATGATGACAAATATAGACCATGGAGAGTGGAGAACCGAATAACATGATCAGCAAACGACAGACGTATGATCACCAATATAGACCATAGAGAGTGGAGAACCGAATAACATGATCAGCAAACGACAGACGTATGATGACCAATATAGACCATGGAGAGTGGAGAACCGGATAACATGATCAGCAAACGACAGACGTATGATGACCAATATAGACCATGGAGAGTGGAGAACCGAATAACATGATCAGCAAACGACAGACGTATGACGACCAATATAGACCATGGAGAGTGGAGAACCGAATAACATGATCAGCAAACGACAGACGTATGATGACCAATGAAGACCATGGAGAGTGGAGAACCGAATAACATGATCAGCAAACGACAGACGTATGATGACCAATATAGACCATGGAGAGTGGAGAACCGAATAACATGATCAGCAAACGACAGACGTATGATGACCAATATAGACCATGGAGAGTGGAGAACCGAATAACATGATCAGCAAACGACAGACGTATGATGACCAATATAGACCATGGAGAGTGGAGAACCGAATAACATGATCAGCAAACGACAGACGTATGATGACCAATATAGACCATGGAGAGTGGAGAACCGAATAACATGATCAACAAACGACAGACGTATGATGACCAATATAGACCATGAAGAGTGGAGAACCGAATAACATGATCAGCAAACGACAGACGTATGATGACCAATATAGACCATGGAGAGTGGAGAACCGAATAACATGATCAGCAAACGACAGACGTATGATGACCAATATAGACCATGGAGAGTGGAGAACCGAATAACATGATCATCAAACGACAGACGTATGATGACCAATATAGACCATGAAGAGTGGAGAACCGAATAACATGATCAGCAAACGACAGACGTATGATGACCAATATAGACCATGGAGAGTGGAGAACCGAATAACATGATCAGCAAACGACAGACGTATGATGACCAATATAGACCATGGAGAGTGGAGAACCTAATAACATGATCAGCAAACGACAGACGTATAATGACCAATATAGACCATGGAGAGTGGAGAACCGAATAACATGATCAGCAAACGACAGACGTATGATGACCAATATAGACCATGGAGAGTGGAGAACCGAATAACATGATCAGCAAACGACAGACGTATGATGACCAATATAGACCATGGAGAGTGGTGAACCGAATAACATGATCAGCAAACGACAGACGTATGATGACCAATATAGACCATGGAGAGTGGAGAACCGAATAACATGATCAGCAAACGACAGACGTATGATGACCAATATAGACCATGGAGAGTGGAGAACCGAATAACATGATCAGCAAACGACAGACGTATGATGACCAATATAGACCATGGAGAGTGGAGAACCGAATAACATGATCAGCAAACGACAGACGTATGATGACCAATATAGACCATGGAGAGTGGAGAACCGAATAACATGATCAGCAAACGACAGAAGTATGATGACCAACATAGACCATGGAGAGTGGAGAACCGAATAACATGATCAGCAAACGACAGACGTATGATGACCAATATAGACCATGGAGAGTGGAGAACCGAATAACATGATCAGCAAACGACAGACGTATGATGACCAATATAGACCATGGAGAGTGGAGAACCGAATAACATGATCAGCAAACGACAGACGTATGATGACCAATATAGACCATGGAGAGTGGAGAACCGAATAACATGATCAGCAAACGACAGACGTATGATGACCAATGTAGACCATGGAGAGTGGAGAACCGAATAACATGATCAGCAAACGACAGACGTATGATGACCGATATAGACCATGGAGAGTGGAGAACCGAATAACATGATCAGCAAACGACAGACGTATGATGACCAATATAGACCATGGAGAGTGGAGAACCGAATAACATGATCAGCAAACGACAGACGTATGATGACCAATATAGACCATGGAGAGTGGAGAACCGAATAACATGATCAGCAAACGACAGACGTATGATGACCAATATAGACCATGGAGAGTGGAGAACCGAAAAACATGATCAGCAAACGACAGACGTATGATGACCAATATAGACCATGGAGAGTGGAGAACCGAATAACATGATCAGCAAACGACAGACGTATGATGACCAATATAGACCATGGAGAGTGGAGAACCGAATAACATGATCAGCAAACGACAGACGTATGATGACCAATATAGACCATGGAGAGTGGAGAACCGGATAACATGATCAGCAAACGAGAGACGTATGATGACCAATATAGACCATGGAGAGTGGAGAACCGGATAACATGATCAGCAAACGACAGACGTATGATGACCAATATAGACCATGGAGAGTGGAGAACCGAATAACATGATCAGCAAACGACACACGTATGATGACCAATATAGACCATGGAGAGTGGAGAACCGAATAACATGATCAGCTAACGACAGACGTATGATGATGAATATAGACCATGGAGAGTGGAGAACCGAATAACATGATCAGCAAACGACAGACGTATGATGACCAATATAGACCATGAAGAGTGGAGAACCGAATAACATGATCAGCAAACGACAGACGTATGATGACCAATATAGACCATGGAGAGTGGAGAACCGAATAACATGATCAGCAAACGACAGACGTGTGATGACCAATATAGACCATGGAGAGTGGAGAACCGAATAACATGATCAGCAAACGACAGACGTATGATGACCAATATAGACCATGGAGAGTGGAGAACCGAATAACATGATCAGCAAACGACAGACGTATGATGACCAATATAGACCATGGAGAGTGGAGAACCGAATAACATGATCAGCAAACGACAGACGTATGATGACCAATATAGACCATGGAGAGTGGAGAACCGAATAACATGATCAGCAAACGACAGACGTTTGATGACCAATATAGACCATGGAGAGTGGAGAACCGAATAACATGATCAGCAAACGACAGACGTATGATGACCAATATAGACCATGGAGAGTGGAGAACCGAATAACATGATCAGCAAACGACAGACGTATGATGACCAATATAGACCATGGAGAGTGGAGAACCGAATAACATGATCAGCAAACGACAGACGTATGATGACCAATATAGACCATGGAGAGTGGAGAACCGAATAACATGATCAACAAACGACAGACGTATGATGACCAATAAGGACCATGGAGAGTGGAGAACCGAATAACATGATCAGCAAACGACAGACGTATGATGACCAATATAGACCATGGAGAGTGGAGAACCGGATAACATGATCAGCAAACGACAGACGTATGATGACCAATATAGACCATGGAGAGTGGAGAACCGAATAACATGATCAGCTAACGACAGACGTATGATGACCAATATAGACCATGGAGAGTGGAGAACCTAATAACATGATCAGCAAACGACAGACGTATGACGACCAATATAGACCATGGAGAGTGGAGAACCGAATAACATGATCAGCAAACGACAGACGTATGATGACCAATATAGACCATGGAGAGTGGAGAACCGAATAACATGATCAGCAAACGACAGACGTATGATCACCAATATAGACCATAGAGAGTGGAGAACCGAATAACATGTTCAGCAAACGACAGACGTATGATGACCAATATAGACCATGGAGAGTGGAGAACCGGATAACATGATCAGCAAACGACAGACGTATGATGACCAATATAGACCATGGAGAGTGGAGAACCGAATAACATGATCAGCAAACGACAGACGTATGACGACCAATATAGACCATGGAGAGTGGAGAACCGAATAACATGATCAGCAAACGACAGACGTATGATGACCAATGAAGACCATGGAGAGTGGAGAACCGAATAACATGATCAGCAAACGACAGACGTATGATGACCAATATAGACCATGGAGAGTGGAGAACCGAATAACATGATCAGCAAACGACAGACGTATGATGACCAATATAGACCATGGAGAGTGGAGAACCGAATAACATGATCAGCAAACGACAGACGTATGATGACTAATATAGACCATGGAGAGTGGAGAACCGAATAACATGATCAGCAAACGACAGACGTATGATGACCAATATAGACCATGGAGAGTGGAGAACCGAATAACATGATCAGCAAACGACAGACGTATGATGACCAATATAGACCATGGAGAGTGGAGAACCAGATAACATGATCAGCAAACGAGAGACGTATGATGACCAATATAGACCATGGAGAGTGGAGAACCGGATAACATGATCAGCAAACGACAGACGTATGATGACAAATATAGACCATGGAGAGTGAAGAACCGAATAACATGATCAGCAAACGACAGACGTATGATGACCAATATAGACCATGGAGAGTGGAGAACCGAATAACATGATCAGCAAACGATAGACGTATGATGACCAATATAGACCATGGAGAGTGGAGAACCGAATAACATGATCAGCAAACGACAGACGTATGATGACCAATATAGACCATGGAGAGTGGAGAACCGAATAACATGATCAGCAAACGACAGACGTATGATGACCAATATAGACCATGGAGAGTGGAAAACCGAATAACATGATCAGCAAACGACAGACGTATGATGACCAATATAGACCATGGAGAGTGGAGAACCGAATAACATGATCAGCAAACGACAGACGTATGATGACCAATATAGACCATGGAGAGTGGAGAACCGAATAACATGATCAGCAAACGACAGACGTATGATGACCAAAATAGACCATGGAGAGTGGAGAACCGAATAACATGATCAGCAAACGACAGACGTATGATGACCAATATAGACCATGGAGAGTGGAGAACCGAATAACATGATCAGCAAACGACAGACGTATGATGACCAATATAGACCATGGAGAGTGGAGAACCGAATAACATGATCAGCAAACGACAGACGTATGATGACCAATATAGACCATGGAGAGTGGAGAACCGAATAACATGATCAGCAAACGACAGACGTATGATCACCAATATAGACCATAGAGAGTGGAGAACCGAATAACATGATCAGCAAACGACAGATGTATGATGACCAATATAGACCATGGAGAGTGGAGAACCGAATAACATGATCAGCAAACGACAGACGTATGATGACCAATGTAGACCATGGAGAGTGGAGAACCGAATAACATGATCAGCAAACGACAGACGTATGATGACCAATATAGACCATGGAGAGTGGAGAACCGAATAACTTGATCAGCAAACGACAGACGTATGATGACCAATGTAGACCATGGAGAGTGGAGAACCGAATAACATGATCAGCAAACGACAGACGTATGATGACTTATGTAGACCATGGAGAGTGGAGAACCGAATAACATGATCAGCAAACGACAGACGTATGATGACCAATATAGACCATGGAGAGTGGAGAACCGAATAACATGATCAGCAAACGACAGACGTATGATGACCAATATAGACCATGGAGAGTGGAGAACCGAATAACATGATCAACAAACGACAGACGTATGATGACCAATATAGACCATGAAGAGTGGAGAACCGAATAACATGATCAGCAAACGACAGACGTATGATGACCAATATATACCATGGAGAGTGGAGACCCGAATAACATGATCAGCAAACGACAGACGTATGATGACCAATATAGACCATGAAGAGTGGAGAACCGAATAACATGATCAGCAAACGACAGACGTATGATGACCAATATAGACCATGGAGAGTGGAGAACCAAATAACATAATCAGCAAACGACAGACGTATGATGACCAAAATAGACCATGGAGAGTGGAGAACCGAATAACATGATCAGCAAACGACAGACGTATGATGACCAATATAGACCATGGAGAGTGGGGAACCGAATAACATTGTCAGCAAACGACAGACGTATGATGACCAATATAGACCATGGAGAGTGGAGAACCGAATAACATGATCAGCAAACGACAGACGCATGATGACCAATATAGACCATGCAGAGTGGAGAACCGAATGACATGATCAGCAAACGACAGACGTATGATGACCAATATAGACCATGGAGAGTGGAGAACCGAATAACATGATCAGCAAACGACAGACGTATGATGACCAATATAGACCATGGCGAGTGGAGAACCGAATAACATGATCAGCAAACGACAGACGTATGATGACCAATATAGACCATGGCGAGTGGAGAACCGGATAACATGATCAGCAAACGACAGACGTATGATGACCAATATAGACCATGGAGAGTGGAGAACCGAATAACATGATCAGCAAACGACAGACGTATGATGACCAATATAGACCATGGAGAGTGGAGAACCGAATAACATGATCAGCAAACGACAGACGTATGATGACCAATATAGACCATGGAGAGTGGAGAACCGAATAACATGATCAGCAAACGACAGACGTATGATGACCAATATAGACCATTGCGAGTGGAGAACCGAATAACATGATCAGCAAACGACAGACGTATGATGACCAATATAGACCATGGAGAGTGGAGAACCGGATAACATGATCAGCTAACGACAGACGTATGATGACCAATATAGACCATGGAGAGTGGAGAACCGAATAACATGATCAGCAAACGACAGACGTATGATGACCAATATAGACCATGGAGAGTGGGGAACCGAATAACATGATCAGCAAACGACAGACGTATGATGACCAATATAGACCATGGAGAGTGGAGAACCGAATAACATGATCAGCAAACGACAGACGTATGATGACCAATATAGACCATGGAGAGTGGAGAACCGAATAACATGATCAGCAAACGACAGACGTATGATGAGCAATATAGACCATGGAGAGTGGAGAACCGAATAACATGATCAGCAAACGACAGACGTATGATGACCAATATAGACCATGGAGAGTGGAGAACCGAATAACATGATCAGCAAACGACAGACGTATGATGACCAATATAGACCATGCAGAGTGGAGAACCGAATAACATGATCAGCGAACGACAGACGTATGATGACCAATATAGACCATGGAGAGTGGAGAACCGAATAACATGATCAGCTAACGACAGACGTATGATGACCAATATAGACCATGGAGAGTGGAGAACCGAATAACATGATCAGCAAACGACAGACGTATGATGATGAATATAGACCATGGAGAGTGGAGAACCGAATAACATGATCAGCAAACGACAGACGTATGATGACCAATATAGACCATGAAGAGTGGAGAACCGAATAACATGATCAGCTAACGACAGACGTATGATGATCAATATAGACCATGGAGAGTGGAGAACCGAATAACATGATCAGCAAACGACAGACGTATGATGACCAATATAGACCATGGAGAGTGGAGAACCGAATAACATGATCAGCAAACGACAGACGTATGATGACCAATATAGACCATGGAGAGTGGAGAACCGAATAACATGATCAGCAAACGACAGACGTATGATGACCAATATAGACCATGGAGAGTGGAGAACCGAATAACATGATCAGCAAACGACAGACGTATGATGACCAATATAGACCATGGAGAGTGGAGAACCGAATAACATGATCAGCAAACGACAGACGTATGATGACCAATATAGACCATGCAGAGTGGAGAACCGAATAACATGATCAGCAAACGACAGACGTATGATGACCAATATAGACCATGGAGAGTGGAGAACCGAATAACATGATCAGCTAACGACAGACGTATGATGATGAATATAGACCATGGAGAGTGGAGAACCGAATAACATGATCAGCAAACGACAGACGTATGATGACCAATATAGACCATGAAGAGTGGAGAACCGAATAACATGATCAGCTAACGACAGACGTATGATGATCAATATAGACCATGGAGAGTGGAGAACCGAATAACATGATCAGCAAACGACAGACGTGTGATGACCAATATAGACCATGGAGAGTGGAGAACCGAATAACATGATCAGCAAACGACAGACGTATGATGACCAATATAGACCATGGAGAGTGGAGAACCGAATAACATGATCAGCAAACGACAGACGTATGATGACCAATATAGACCATGGAGAGTGGAGAACCGAATAACATGATCAGCAAACGACAGACGTATGATGACCAATATAGACCATGAAGAGTGGAGAACCGAATAACATGATCAGCAAACGACAGACGTATGATGAGCAATATAGACCATGGAGAGTGGAGAACCGAATAACATGATCAGCAAACGACAGACGTATGATGACCAATATAGACCATGGAGAGTGGAGAACCGAATAACATGATCAGCAAACGACAGACGTATGATGACCAATATAGACCATGGAGAGTGGAGAACCGAATAACATGATCAGCAAACGACAGACGTATGATGACCAATATAGACCATGGAGAGTGGAAAACCGAATAACATGATCAGCAAACGACAGACGTATGATGACCAATATAGACCATGGAGAGTGGAGAACCGGATAACATGATCAGCAAACGAGAGACGTATGATGACCAATATAGACCATGGAGAGTGGAGAACCGGATAACATGATCAGCAAACGACAGACGTATGATGACCAATATAGACCATGGAGAGTGGAGAACCGAATAACATGATCAGCAAACGACAGACGTGTCATGACCAATATAGACCATGGAGAGTGGAGAACCGAATAACATGATCAGCAAACGACAGACGTATGATGACCAATATAGACCATGGAGAGTGGAGAACCGAATAACATGATCAGCAAACGACAGACGTATGATGACCAATATAGACCATGGAGAGTGGAGAACCGAATAACATGATCAGCAAACGACAGACGTATGATCACCAATATAGACCATAGAGAGTGGAGAACCGAATAACATGATCAGCAAACGACAGACGTATGATGACCAATATAGACCATGGAGAGTGGAGAACCGGATAACATGATCAACAAACGACAGACGTATGATGACCAATATAGACCATGGAGAGTGGAGAACCGAATAACATGATCAGCAAACGACAGAAGTATGATGACCAATATAGACCATGGAGAGTGGAGAACCGAATAACATGATCAGCAAACGACAGACGTATGATGACCAATATAGTCCATGGAGAGTGGAGAACCGAATAACATGATCAGCAAACGACAGAAGTATGATGACCAATATAGACCATGGAGAGTGGAGAACCAAATAACATGATCAGCAAACGACAGACGTATGATGACCAATATAGACCATGGAGAGTGGAGAACCGAATAACATGATCAGCAAACGACAGACGTATGATGACCAATATAGACCATGGAGAGTGGAGAACCGAATAACATGATCAGCAAACGACAGACGTATGATGACCAATGTAGACCATGGAGAGTGGAGAACCGAATAACATGATCAGCAAACGACAGACGTATGATGACCAATATAGACCATGAAGAGTGGAGAACCGAATAACATGATCAGCAAACGACATACGTATGATGACCAATATAGACCATGGAGAGTGGAGAACCAAATAACATAATCAGCAAACGACAGACGTATGATGACCAAAATAGACCATGGAGAGTGGAGAACCGAATAACATGATCAGCAAACGACAGACGTATGATGACCAATATAGACCATGGAGAGTGGAGAACCCAATAACATGATCAGCAAACGACAGACGTATGATGACCAATATAGACCATGGAGAGTGGAGAACCGAATAACATGATCAGCAAACGACAGACGTATGATGACCAATATAGACCATGGAGAGTGGAGAACCGAATAACATGATCAGCAAACGACAGACGTATGATGACCAATATAGACCATGGAGAGTGGAGAACCGAATAACATGATCAGCAAACGACAGACGTATGATGACCAATATAGACCATGGAGAGTGGAGAACCGAATAACATGATCAGCAAACGACAGACGTATGATGACCAATATAGACCATGGAGAGTGGAGAACCGAATAACATGATCAGCAAACGACAGACGTATGATGACCAATATAGACCATGGAGAGTGGAGAACCGAATAACATGATCAGCAAACGACAGACGTATGATGACCAATATAGACCATGGAGAGTGGAGAACCGAATAACATGATCAGCAAACGACAGACGTATGATGACCAATATAGACCATGGAGAGTGGAGAACCGAATAACATGATCAGCAAACGACAGACGTATGATGACCAATATAGACCATGGAGAGTGGAGAACCGAATAACATGATCAGCAAACGACAGACGTATGATGACCAATATAGACCATGCAGAGTGGAGAACCGAATAACATGATCAGCAAACGACAGACGTATGATGACCAATATAGACCATGGAGAGTGGAGAACCGAATAACATGATCAGCTAACGACAGACGTATGATGATGAATATAGACCATGGAGAGTGGAGAACCGAATAACATGATCAGCAAACGACAGACGTATGATGACCAATATAGACCATGAAGAGTGGAGAACCGAATAACATGATCAACTAACGACAGACGTATGATGATCAATATAGACCATGGAGAGTGGAGAACCGAATAACATGATCAGCAAACAACAGACGTATGATGACCAATATGGACCATGGAGAGTGGAGAACCGAATAACATGATCAGCAAACGACAGACGTATGATGACCAATATAGACCATGGAGAGTGGAGAACCGAATAACATGATCAGCAAACGACAGACGTATGATGACCAATATAGACCATGGAGAGTGGAGAACCGAATAACATGATCAGCAAACGACAGACGTATGATGACCAATATAGACCATGGAGAGTGGAGAACCGAATAACATGATCAGCAAACGACAGACGTATGATGAGCAATATAGACCATGGAGAGTGGAGAACCGAATAACATGATCAGCAAACGACAGACGTATGATGACCAATATAGACCATGGAGAGTGGAGAACCGAATAACATGATCAGCAAACGACAGACGTATGATGACCAATATAGACCATGGAGAGTGGAGAACCGAATAACATGATCAGCAAACGACAGACGTATGATGACCAATATAGACCATGGAGAGTGGAGAACCGAATAACATGATCAGCAAACGACAGACGTATGATGACCAATATAGACCATGGAGAGTGGAGAACCGGATAACATGATCAGCAAACGAGAGACGTATGATGACCAATATAGACCATGGAGAGTGGAGAACCGGATAACATGATCAGCAAACGACAGACGTATGATGACCAATATAGACCATGGAGAGTGGAGAACCGAATAACATGATCAGCAAACGACAGACGTGTGATGACCAATATAGACGATGGAGAGTGGAGAACCGAATAACATGATCAGCAAACGACAGACGTATGATGACCAATATAGACCATGGAGAGTGGAGAACCGAATAACATGATCAGCAAACGACAGACGTATGATGACCAATATAGACCATGGAGAGTGGAGAACCGAATAACATGATCAGCAAACGACAGACGTATGATCACCAATATAGACCATAGAGAGTGGAGAACCGAATAACATGATCAGCAAACGACAGACGTATGATGACCAATATAGTCCATGGAGAGTGGAGAACCGAATAACATGATCAGCAAACGACAGAAGTATGATGACCAATATAGACCATGGAGAGTGGAGAACCGAATAACATGATCAGCAAACGACAGACGTATGATGACCAATATAGACCATGGAGAGTGGAGAACCGAATAACATGATCAGCAAACGACAGACGTATGATGACCAATATAGACCATGGAGAGTGGAGAACCGAATAACATGATCAGCAAACGACAGACGTATGATGACCAATGTAGACCATGGAGAGTGGAGAACCGAATAACATGATCAGCAAACGACAGACGTATGATGACCAATATAGACCATGAAGAGTGGAGAACCGAATAACATGATCAGCAAACGACATACGTATGATGACCAATATAGACCATGGAGAGTGGAGAACCAAATAACATAATCAGCAAACGACAGACGTATGATGACCAAAATAGACCATGGAGAGTGGAGAACCGAATAACATGATCAGCAAACGACAGACGTATGATGACCAATATAGACCATGGAGAGTGGGGAACCGAATAACATGATCAGCAAACGACAGACGTATGATGACCAATATAGACCATGGAGAGTGGAGAACCGAATAACATGATCAGCAAACGACAGACGTATGATGACAAATATAGACCATGGAGAGTGGAGAACCGAATAACATGATCAGCAAACGACAGACGTATGATGACCAATATAGACCATGGAGAGTGGAGAACCGAATAACATGATCAGCAAACGACAGACGTATGATGACCAATATAGACCATGGCGAGTGGAGAACCGAATGACATGATCAGCAAACGACAGACGTATGATGACCAATATAGACCATGGCGAGTGGAGAACCGAATAACATGATCAGCAAACGACAGACGTATGATGACCAATATAGACCATGGAGAGTGGAGAACCGAATAACATGATCAGCAAACGACAGACGTATGATGACCAATATAGACCATGGAGAGTGGAGAACCGAATAACATGATCAGCAAACGACAGACGTATGATGACCAATATAGACCATGGAGAGTGGAGAACCGAATAACATGATCAGCAAACGACAGACGTATGATGACCAATATAGACCATGGAGAGTGGAGAACCGAATAACATGATCAGCAAACGACAGACGTATGATGACCAATATAGACCATGGAGAGTGGAGAACCGAATAACATGATCAGCAAACGACAGACGTATGATGACCAATATAGACCATGAAGAGTGGAGAACCGAATAACATGATCAGCAAACGACAGACGTATGATGACCAATATAGACCATGGAGAGTGGAGAACCGAATAACATGATCAACAAACGACAGACGTATGATGACCAATATAGACCATGGAGAGTGGAGAACCGAATAACATGATCAGCAAACGACAGACGTATGATGACCAATATAGACCATGAAGAGTGGAGAACCGAATAACATGATCAGCAAACGACAGACGTATGATGACCAATATAGACCATGGAGAGTGGAGAACCGAATAACATGATCAACAAACGACAGACGTATGATGACCAATATAGACCATGGAGAGTGGAGAACCGAATAACATGATCAGCAAACGACAGACGTATGATGACCAATGTAGACCATGGAGAGTGGAGAACCGAATAACATGATCAGCAAACGACAGACGTATGATGACCAATATAGACCATGGAGAGTGGAGAACCGAATAACATGATCAGCAAACGACAGACGTATGATGACCAATATAGACCATGGAGAGTGGAGAACCGAATAACATGATCAGAAAACGACAGACGTATGATGACCAATATAGACCATGGAGAGTGGAGAACCGAATAACATGATCAGCAAACGACAGACGTATGATGACCAATATAGACCATGGAGAGTGGAGAACCGAATAACATGATCAGCAAACGACAGACGTATGATGACCAATATAGACCATGGAGAGTGGAGAACCGAATAACATGATCAGCAAACGACAGACGTATGATGACCAATATAGACCATGGAGAGTGGAGAACCGAATAACATGATCAGCAAACGACAGACGTATGATGACCAATATAGACCATGGAGAGTGGAGAACCGAATAACATGATCAGCAAACGACAGACGTATGATGACCAATATAGACCATGGAGAGTGGAGAACCGAATAACATGATCAGCAAACGACAGACGTATGATGACCAATGTAGACCATGGAGAGTGGAGAACCGAATAACATGATCAGCAAACGACAGACGTATGATGACCAATATAGACCATGGAGAGTGGAGAACCGAATAACATGATCAGCAAACGACAGACGTATGATGACCAATATAGACCATGGAGAGTGGAGAACCGAATAACATGATCAGCAAACGATAGACGTATGATGACCAATATAGACCATATAGAGTGGAGAACCGAATAACATGATCAGCAAACGACAGACGTATGATGACCAATATAGACCATGGAGAGTGGAGAACCGAATAACATGATCAGCAAACGACAGACGTATGATGACCAATATAGACCATGGAGAGTGGAGAACCGAATAACATGATCAGCAAACGACAGACGTATGATGACCAATATAGACCATAGAGAGTGGAGAACCGAATAATATGATCAGCAAACGACAGACGTATGATGACCAATATGGACCATGGAGAGTGGAGAACCGAATAACATGATCAGCAAACGACAGACGTATGATGATGAATATAGACCATGGAGAGTGGAGAACCGAATAACATGATCAGCTAACGACAGACGTATGATGACCAATGTAGACCATGGAGAGTGGAGAACCGAATAACATGATCAGCAAACGACAGACGTATGATGAACAATATAGACCATGGAGAGTGGAGAACCGAATAACATGATCAGCAAACGACAGACGTATGATGACCAATATGGACCATGGAGAGTGGAGAACCGAATAACATGATCAGCAAACGACAGACGTATGATGACCAATATAGACCATGGAGATTGGAGAACCGAATAACATGATCAGCAAACGACAGACGTATGATGATGAATATAGACCATAGAGAGTGGAGAACCGAATAACATGATCAGCAAACGACAGACGTATGATGACCAATATAGACCATGGAGAGTGGAGAACCGAATAACATGATCAGCAAACGACAGACGTATGATGACCAATATGGACCATGGAGAGTGGAGAACCGAATAACATGATCAGCAAACGACAGACGTATGATGACCAATATAGACCATGGAGAGTGGAGAACCGAATAACATGATCAGCAAACGACAGACGTATGATGACCAATATAGACCATGGAGAGTGGAGTACCGAATAACATGATCCGCAAACGACAGACGTATGATGACCAATATAGACCATGGAGAGTGGAGAACCGAATAACATGATCAGCAAACGACAGACGTATGATGACCAATATAGACCATGGAGAGTGGGGAACCGAATAACATGATCAGCAAACGACAGACGTATGATGACCAATATAGACCATGGAGAGTGGAGAACCGAATAACATGATCAGCAAACGACAGACGTATGATGACCAATATAGACCATGGAGAGTGGAGAACCGAATAACATGATCAACAAACGACAGACGTTTGATGACCAATATAGACCATGGAGAGTGGAGAACCGAATAACATGATCAGCAAACGACAGACGTATGATGACCAATATAGACCATAGAGAGTGGAGAACCGAATAACATGATCAGCAAACGACAGACGTATGTTGACCAATATAGACCATGGAGAGTGGAGAACCGAATAACATGATCAGCAAACGACAGAAGTATGATGATGAATATAGACCATGGAGAGTGGAGAACCGAATAACATTATCAGCAAACGACAGAAGTATGATGACCAATATAGACCATGGAGAGTGGAGAACCGAATAACATGATCAGCAAACGACAGACGTATGATGACCAATGTAGACCATGGAGAGTTGAGAACCGAATAACATGATCAACAAACGACAGACGTATGATGACCAATATAAACCATGGAGAGTGGAGAACCGAATAACATGATCAGCAAACGACAGACGTATGATGACCAATATGGACCATGGAGAGTGGAGAACCGAATAACATGATCAGCAAACGAGAGAGGTATGATGACCAATATAGACCATGGAGAGTGGAGAACCGAATAACATGATCAGCAAACGACAGACGTATGATGACCAATATAGACCATGGAGAGTGGAGAACCGAATAACATGATCAGCAAACGACAGACGTATGATGACCAATATAGACCATGGAGAGTTGAGAACCGAATAACATGATCAGCAAACGACAGACGTATGATGACCAATATAGACCATGGAGAGTGGAGAACCGAATAACATGATCAGCAAACGACAGACGTATGATGACCAATATAGACCATGGCGAGTGGAGAACCGAATAACATGATCAGCAAACGACAGACGTATGATGACCAATATAGACCATGGAGAGTGGAGAACCGAATAACATGATCAGCAAACGACAGACGTATGATGACCAATATAGACCATGGAGAGTGGAGAACCGAATAACATGATCAGCAAACGACAGACGTATGATGACCAATATAGACCATGGAGAGTGGAGAACCGAATAACATGATCAGCAAACGACAGACGTATGATGACCAATATAGACCATGGAGAGTGGAGAACCAAATAACATGATCAGCAAACGACAGACGTATGATGACCAATGTAGACCATGGAGAGTGGAGAACCGAATAACATGATCAACAAACGACAGACGTATGATGACCAATATAGACCATGGAGAGTTGAGAACCGAATAACATGATCAGCAAACGACAGACGTATGATGACCAATATAGACCATGGAGAGTGGAGAACCGAATAACATGATCAGCAAACGAGAGAGGTATGATGACCAATATAGACCATGGAGACTGGAGAACCGAATAACATGATCAGCAAACGACAGACGTATGATGACCAATATAGACCATGGAGAGTGGAGAACCGAATAACATGATCAGCAAACGACAGACGTATGATGACCAATATAGACCATGGAGAGTGGAGAACCGAATAACATGATCAGCAAACGACAGACGTATGATGACCAATATAGACCATGGAGAGTGGAGAACCGAATAACATGATCAGCAAACGACAGACGTATGATGACCAATATAGACCATGGAGAGTGGAGAACCGAATAACATGATCAGCAAACGACAGACGTATGATGACCAATATAGACCATGGAGAGTTGAGAACCGAATAACATGATCAACCAACGACAGACGTATGATGACCAATATAGACCATGGAGAGTGGAGAACCGAATAACATGATCAACAAACGACAGACGTATGATGACCAATATAGACCATGGAGAGTGGAGAACCGAATAACATGATCAGCAAACGACAGACGTATGATGACCAATATAGACCATGGAGAGTTGAGAACCGAATAACATGATCAGCAAACGACAGACGTATGATGACCAATATAGACCATGGAGAGTTGAGAACCGAATAACATGATCAGCAAACGACAGACGTATGATGACCAATATAGACCATGGAGAGTGGAGAACCGAATAACATGATCAGCAAACGACAGACGTATGATGACCAATATAGACCATGGAGAGTGGAGAACCAAATAACATGATCAGCAAACGACAGACGTATGATGACCAATGTAGACCATGGAGAGTGGAGAACCGAATAACATGATCAACAAACGACAGACGTATGATGACCAATATAGACCATGGAGAGTTGAGAACCGAATAACATGATCAGCAAACGACAGACGTATGATGACCAATATAGACCATGGAGAGTGGAGAACCGAATAACATGATCAGCAAACGAGAGAGGTATGATGACCAATATAGACCATGGAGAGTGGAGAACCGAATAACATGATCAGCAAACGACAGACGTATGATGACCAATATAGACCATGGAGAGTGGAGAACCAAATAACATGATCAGCAAACGACAGACGTATGATGACCAATATGGACCATGGAGAGTGGAGAACCGAATAACATGATCAGCAAACGAGAGAGGTATGATGACCAATATAGACCATGGAGAGTGGAGAACCGAATAACTTGATCAGCAAACGACAGACGTATGATGACCAATATAGACCATGGAGAGTGGAGAACCGAATAACATGATCAGCAAACGACAGACGTATGATGACCAATATAGACCATGGAGAGTGGATAACCGAATAACATGATCAGCAAACGACAGACGTATGATGACCAATATAGACCATGGAGAGTGGAGAACCGAATAACATGATCAGCAAACGACAGACGTATGATGACCAATATAGACCATGGAGAGTGGAGAACCGAATAACATGATCAGCAAACGACAGACGTATGATGACCAATATAGACCATGGAGAGTGGAGAACCGAATAACATGATCAGCAAACGACAGACGTATGATGACCAATATAGACCATGGAGAGTGGAGAACCGAATAACATGATCAGCAAACGACAGACGTATGATGATGAATATAGACCATGGAGAGTGGAGAACCGAATAACATGATCAGCAAACGACAGAAGTATGATGACCAATATAGACCATGGAGAGTGGAGAACCGAATAACATGATCAGCAAACGACAGACGTATGATGACCAATGTAGACCATGGAGAGTTGAGAACCGAATAACATGATCAACAAACGACAGACGTATGATGACCAATATAAACCATGGAGAGTGGAGAACCGAATAACATGATCAGCAAACGACAGACGTATGATGACCAATATGGACCATGGAGAGTGGAGAACCGAATAACATGATCAGCAAACGAGAGAGGTATGATGACCAATATAGACCATGGAGAATGGAGAACCGAATAACATGATCAGCAAACGACAGACGTATGATGACCAATATAGACCATGGAGAGTGGAGAACCGAATAACATGATCAGCAAACGACAGACGTATGATGACCAATATAGACCATGGAGAGTTGAGAACCGAATAACATGATCAGCAAACGACAGACGTATGATGACCAATATAGACCATGGAGAGTGGAGAACCGAATAACATGATCAGCAAACGACAGACGTATGATGACCAATATAGACCATGGCGAGTGGAGAACCGAATAACATGATCAGCAAACGACAGACGTATGATGACCAATATAGACCATGGAGAGTGGAGAACCGAATAACATGATCAGCAAACGACAGACGTATGATGACCAATATAGACCATGGAGAGTGGAGAACCGAATAACATGATCAGCAAACGACAGACGTATGATGACCAATATAGACCATGGAGAGTGGAGAACCGAATAACATGATCAGCAAACAACAGACGTATGATGACCAATATAGACCATGGAGAGTGGAGAACCAAATAACATGATCAGCAAACGACAGACGTATGATGACCAATGTAGACCATGGAGAGTGGAGAACCGAATAACATGATCAACAAACGACAGACGTATGATGACCAATATAGACCATGGAGAGTTGAGAACCGAATAACATGATCAGCAAACGACAGACGTATGATGACCAATATAGACCATGGAGAGTGGAGAACCGAATAACATGATCAGCAAACGAGAGAGGTATGATGACCAATATAGACCATGGAGACTGGAGAACCGAATAACATGATCAGCAAACGACAGACGTATGATGACCAATATAGACCATGGAGAGTGGAGAACCGAATAACATGATCAGCAAACGACAGACGTATGATGACCAATATAGACCATGGAGAGTGGAGAACCGAATAACATGATCAGCAAACGACAGACGTATGATGACCAATATAGACCATGGAGAGTGGAGAACCGAATAACATGATCAGCAAACGACAGACGTATGATGACCAATATAGACCATGGAGAGTGGAGAACCGAATAACATGATCAGCGAACGACAGACGTATGATGACCAATATAGACCATGGAGAGTTGAGAACCGAATAACATGATCAACCAACGACAGACGTATGATGACCAATATAGACCATGGAGAGTGGAGAACCGAATAACATGATCAACAAACGACAGACGTATGATGACCAATATAGACCATGGGGAGTGGAGAACCGAATAACATGATCAGCAAACGACAGACGTATGATGACCAATATAGACCATGGAGAGTTGAGAACCGAATAACATGATCAGCAAACGACAGACGTATGATGACCAATATAGACCATGGAGAGTTGAGAACCGAATAACATGATCAGCAAACGACAGACGTATGATGACCAATATAGACCATGGAGAGTGGAGAACCGAATAACATGATCAGCAAACGACAGACGTATGATGACCAATATAGACCATGGAGAGTGGAGAACCAAATAACATGATCAGCAAACGACAGACGTATGATGACCAATGTAGACCATGGAGAGTGGAGAACCGAATAACATGATCAACAAACGACAGACGTATGATGACCAATATAGACCATGGAGAGTTGAGAACCGAATAACATGATCAGCAAACGACAGACGTATGATGACCAATATAGACCATGGAGAGTGGAGAACCGAATAACATGATCAGCAAACGAGAGAGGTATGATGACCAATATAGACCATGGAGAGTGGAGAACCGAATAACATGATCAACAAACGACAGACGTATGATGACCAATATAGACCATGGAGAGTGGAGAACCGAATAACATGATCAGCAAACGACAGACGTATGATGACCAATATAGACCATGAAGAGTGGAGAACCGAATAACATGATCAGCTAACGACAGACGTATGATGACCAATATAGACCATGGAGAGTGGAGAACCGAATAACATGATCAGCAAACGACAGACGTATGATGACCAATATAGACCATGGAGAGTGGAGAACCGAATAACATGATCAGCAAACGACAGACGTATGATGACCAATATAGACCATGGAGAGTGGAGAACCGAATAACATGATCAGCAAACGACAGACGTATGATGACCAATATAGACCATAGAGAGTGGAGAACCGAATAACATGATCAGCAAACGACAGACATATGATGACCAATATAGACCATGGAGAGTGGAGAACCGAATAACATGATCAGCAAACGACAGACGTATGATGATGAATATAGACCATGGAGAGTGGAGAACCGAATAACATGATCAGCTAACGACAGACGTATGATGACCAATGTAGACCATGGAGAGTGGAGAACCGAATAACATGATCAGCAAACGACAGACGTATGATGACCAATATAGACCATGGAGAGTGGAGAACCAGATAACATGATCAGCAAACGACAGACGTATGATGACCAATATAGACCATGGAGAGTGGAGAACCGAATAACATGATCAGCAAACGACAGACGTATGATGACCAATATAGACCATGGAGAGTGGAGAACCGAATAACATGATCAGCAAACGACAGACGTATGATGACCAATATAGACCATGGAGAGTGGAGAACCGAATAACATGATCAGCAAACGACAGACGTATGATGACCAATATAGACCATGGAGAGTGGAGAACCGAATAACATGATCAGCAAACGACAGACGTATGATGACCAATATAGACCATGGAGAGTGGAGAACCGAATAACATGATCAGCAAACGACAGACGTATGATGACCAATATAGACCATGGAGAGTGGAGAACCGAATAACATGATCAGCAAACGACAGACGTATGATGACCAATATAGACCATGGAGAGTGGAGAACCGAATAACATGATCAGCAAACGACAGACGTATGATGACCAATATAGACCATGGAGAGTGGAGAACCGAATAACATGATCAGCAAACGACAGACGTATGATGACCAATGTAGACCATGGAGAGTGGAGAACCGAATAACATGATCAGCAAACGACAGACGTATGATGACCAATGTAGACCATGGAGAGTGGAGAACCGAATAACATGATCAGCAAACGACAGACGTATGATGACCAATATGGACCATGGAGAGTGGAGAACCGAATAACATGATCAGCAAACGACAGACGAATGATGACCAATGTAGACCATGGAGAGTGGAGAACCGAATAACATGATCAGCAAACGACAGACGTATGATGACCAATATAGACCATGGAGAGTGGAGAACCGAATAACATGATCAGCAAACGACAGACGTATGATGATGAATATAGACCATGGAGAGTGGAGAACCGAATAACATGATCAGCAAACGACAGACGTATGATGACCAATATAGACCATGGAGAGTGGAGAACCGAATAACATGATCAGCAAACGACAGACGTATGATGACCAATATAGACCATGGAGAGTGGAGAACCGAATAACATGATCAGCAAACGACAGACGTATGATGACCAATATAGAACATGGAGAGTGGAGAACCGAATAACATGATCAGCAAACGACAGACGTATGATGACCAATATAGACCAGGGAGAGTGGAGAACCGAATAACATGATCAGCAAACGACAGACGTATGATGAGCAATATAGACCATGGAGAGTGGAGAACCGAATAACATGATCAGCAAACGACAGACGTATGATGACCAATATAGACCATGGAGAGTGGAGAACCGAATAACATGATCAGCAAACGACAGACGTATGATGACCAATATAGACCATGGAGAGTGGAGAACCGAATAACATGATCAGCAAACGACAGACGTATGATGACCAATGTAGACCATGGAGAGTGGAGAACCGAATAACATGATCAGCAAACGACAGACGTATGATGACCAATATAGACCATGGAGAGTGGAGAACCGAATAACATGATCAGCAAACGACAGACGTATGATGACCAATATAGACCATGGAGAGTGGAGAACCGAATAACATGATCAGCAAACGACAGACGTATGATGACCAATATAGACCATGGAGAGTGGAGAACCGAATAACATGATCAGCAAACGACAGACGTATGATGACCAATATAGACCAGGGAGAGTGGAGAACCGAATAACATGATCAGCAAACGACAGACGTATGATGACCAATATAGACCATGGAGAGTGGAGAACCGAATAACATGATCAGCAAACGACAGACGTATGATGACCAATATAGACCATGGAGAGTGGAGAACCGAATAACATGATCAGCTAACGACAGACGTATGATGACCAATATGGACCATGGAGAGTGGAGAACCGAATAACATGATCAGCAAACGACAGATGTATGATGACAATATAGACCATGGAGAGTGGAGAACCGAATAACATGATCAGCAAACGACAGACGTATGATGACCAATATAGACCATGGAGAGTGGAGAACCGAATAACATGATCAGCAAACGACAGACGTATGATGACCAATATGGACCATGGAGAGTGGAGAACCGAATAACATAATCAGCAAACGAGAGAGGTATGATGACCAATATAGACCATGGAGAGTGGAGAACCGAATAACATGATCAGCAAACGACATACGTATGATGACCAATATAGACCATGGAGAGTGGAGAACCGAATAACATGATCAGCTAACGACACACGTATGATGACCAATATAGACCATGGAGAGTGGAGAACCGAATAACATGATCAGCAAACGAGAGAGGTATGATGACCAATATAGACCATGGAGAGTGGAGAACCGAATAACATGATCAGCAAACGACAGACGTATGATGAACAATATGGACCATGGAGAGTGGAGAACCGAATAACATGATCAGCAAACGAGAGAGGTATGATGACCAATATAGACCATGGAGAGTGGAGAACCGAATAACATGATCAGCAAACGACATACGTATGATGACCAATATAGACCATGGAGAGTGGAGAACCGAATAACATGATCAGCTAACGACATACGTATGATGACCAATATAGACCATGGAGAGTGGAGAACCGAATAACATGATCAGCAAACGAGAGAGGTATGATGACCAATATAGACCATGGAGAGTGGAGAACCGAATAACATGATCAGCAAACGACAGACGTATGATGACCAATATAGACCATGGAGAGTGAAGAACCGAATAACATGATCAGCTAACGACAGACGTATGATGCCCAATATAGACCATGGAGAGTGGAGAACCGAATAACATGATCAGCAAACGACAGACGTATGATGACCAATATAGACCATGGAGAGTGGAGAACCGAATAACATGATCAGCAAACGACAGACGTATGATGACCAATATAGACCATGGAGAGTGGAGAACCGAATAACATGATCAGCGAACGACAGACGTATGATGACCAGTATAGACCATGGCGAGTGGAGAACCGAATAACATGATCAGCAAACGAGAGAGGTATGATGACCAATATAGACCATGGAGAGTGGAGAACCGAATAACATGATCAGCAAACGACAGACGTATGATGACCAATATAGACCATGGAGAGTGGAGAACCGAATAACATGATCAGCTAACGACACACGTATGATGACCAATATAGACCATGGAGAGTGGAGAACCGAATAACATGATCAGCAAACGACAGACGTATGATGACCAATGTAGACCATGGAGAGTGGAGAACCGAATAACATGATCAGCAAACGACAGACGTATGATGACCAATGTAGACCATGGAGAGTGGAGAACCGAATAACATGATCAGAAAACGACAGACGTATGATGACCAATATAGACCATGGAGAGTGGAGAACCGAATAACATGATCAGCAAACGACAGACGTATGATGACCAATATAGACCATGTAGAGTGGAGAACCGAATAACATGATCAGCAAACGACAGACGTATGATGACCAATATAGACCATGGAGAGTGGAGAACCGAATAACATGATCAGCAAACGACAGACGTATGATGACCAATATAGACCATGGAGAGTGGAGAACCGAATAACATGATCAGCAAACGACAGACGTATGATGACCAATGTAGACCATGGAGAGTGGAGAACCGAATAACATGATCAGCAAACGACAGACGTATGATGACCAATATAGACCATGGAGAGTGGATAACCGAATAACATGATCAGCAAACGACAGACGTATGATGACCAATATAGACCATGGAGAGTGGAGAACCGAATAACATGATCAGCAAACGACAGACGTATGATGACCAATATAGACCATGGAGAGTGGAGAACCGAATAACATGATCAGCAAACGACAGACGTATGATGACCAATATAGACCATGGAGAGTGGAGAACCGAATAACATGATCAGCAAACGACAGACGTATGATGACCAATATAGACCATGGAGAGTGGAGAACCGAATAACATGATCAGCAAACGACAGACGTATGATGACCAATATAGACCATGGAGAGTGGAGAACCGAATAACATGATCAGCAAACGACAGACGTATGATGAACAATATAGACCATGGAGAGTGGAGAACCGAATAACATGATCAGCAAACGACAGACGTATGATGACCAATATAGACCATGGAGAGTGGATAACCGAATAACATGATCAGCAAACGACAGACGTATGATGACCAATATAGACCATGGAGAGTGGATAACCGAATAACATGATCAGCAAACGACAGACGTATGATGACCAATATAGACCATGGAGAGTGGAGAACCGAATAACATGATCAGCAAACGACAGACGTATGATGACCAATATAGACCATGGAGAGTGGAGAACCGAATAACATGATCAGCAAACGACAGACGTATGATGACCAATATAGACCATGGAGAGTGGAGAACCGAATAACATGATCAGCAAACGACAGACGTATGATGACCAATATAGACCATGAAGAGTGGAGAACCGAATATCATGATCAGCTAACGACAGACGTATGATGACCAATATAGACCATGGAGAGTGGAGAACCGAATAACATGATCAGCAAACGACAGACGTATGATGACCAATATAGACCATGGAGAGTGGAGAACCGAATAACATGATCAGCAAACGACAGACGTATGATGACCAATATAGACCATGGAGAGTGGAGAACCGAATAACATGATCAGCAAACGACAGACGTATGATGACCAATATAGACCATGGAGAGAGGAGAACCGAATAACATGATCAGCAAACGACAGACGTATGATGACCAATATAGACCATGGAGAGTGGAGAACCGAATAACATGATCAGCAAACGACAGACGTATGATGACCGATATAGACCATGGAGAGTGGAGAACCGAATAACATGATCAGCAAACGACAGACGTATGATGACCAATGTAGACCATGGAGAGTGGAGAACCGAATAACATGATCAGCAAACGACAGACGTATGATGACCAATGTAGACCATGGAGAGTGGAGAACCGAATAACATGATCAGCTAACGACAGACGTATGATGATAAATATAGACCATGGAGAGTGGAGAACCTAATAACATGATCAGCAAACGACAGACGTATGATGACCAATATAGACCATGGAGAGTGGAGAACCGAATAACATGATCAGCAAACGACAGACGTATGATGACCAATATAGACCATGGAGAGTGGAGAACCGAATAACATGATCAGCAAACGACAGACGTATGATGATGAATATAGACCATGGAGAGTGGAGAACCGAATAACATGATCAGCAAACGACAGACGTATGATGACCAATATAGACCATGGAGAGTGGAGAACCGAATAACATGATCAGCAAACGACAGACGTATGATGATGAATATAGACCATAGAGAGGGGAGAACCGAATAACATGATCAGCAAACGACAGACGTATGATGACCAATATAGACCATGGAGAGTGGAGAACCGAATAACATGATCAACAAACGACAGACGTATGATGACCAATATAGACCATGGAGAGTGGAGAACCGAATAACATGATCAGCAAACGACAGACGTATGATGACCAATATAGACCATGGAGAGTGGAGAACCGAATAACATGATCAGCTAACGACAGACGTATGATGACCAATATAGACCATGGAGAGTGGAGAACCGAATAACATGATCAGCAAACGACAGACGTATGATGACCAATATAGACCATGGAGAGTGGAGAACCGAATAACATGATCAGCAAACGACAGACGTATGATGACCAATATAGACCATGGAGAGTGGAGAACCGAATAACATGATCAGCAAACGACAGACGTATGATGACCAATATAGACCATGGAGAGTGGAGAACCGAATAACATGATCAGCAAACGACAGACGTATGATGACCAATATAGACCATGGAGAGTGGAGAACCGAATAACATGATCAGCTAACGACAGACGTATGATGACCAATATAGACCATGGAGAGTGGAGAACCGAATAACATGATCAGCAAACGACAGACGTATGATGACCAATATAGACCATGGAGAGTGGAGAACCGAATAACATGATCAGCAAACGACAGACGTATGATGACCAATATAGACCATGGAGAGTGGAGAACCGAATAACATGATCAGCAAACGACAGACGTATGATGACCAATATAGACCATGGAGAGTGGAGAACCGAATAACATGATCAGCAAACGACAGACGTATGATGACCAATATAGACCATGGAGAGTGGAGAACCGAATAACATGATCAGCAAACGACAGACGTATGATGACCAATATAGACCATGGAGAGTGGAGAACCGAATAACATGATCAGCAAACGACAGACGTATGATGACCAATATAGACCATGGAGAGTGGAGAACCGAATAACATGATCAGCAAACGACAGACGTATGATGACCAATATAGACCATGGCGAGTGGAGAACCGAATAACATGATCAGCAAACGACAGACGTATGATGACCAATGTAGACCATGGAGAGTGGAGAACCGAATAACATGATCAGCAAACGAAAGACGTATGATGACCAATATAGACCATGGAGAGTGGAGAACCGAATAACATGATCAGCAAACGACAGACGTATGATGACCAATATAGACCATGGAGAGTGGAGAACCGAATAACATGATCAGCAAACGACAGACGTATGATGACCAATATAGACCATGGAGAGTGGAGAACCGAATAACATGATCAGCAAACGACAGACGTATGATGACCAATGTAGACCATGGAGAGTGGAGAACCGAATAACATGATCAGCAAACGACAGACGTATGATGACCAATATAGACCATGGAGAGTGGAGAACCGAATAACATGATCAGCAAACGACAGACGTATGATGACCAATATAGACCATGGAGAGTGGAGAACCGAATAACATGATCAGCAAACGACAGACGTATGATGACCAATATAGACCATGGAGAGTGGAGAACCGAATAACATGATCAGCAAACGACAGACGTATGATGACCAATATAGACCATGGAGAGTGGAGAACCGAATAACATGATCGGCAAACGACAGACGTATGATGACCAATGTAGACCATGGAGAGTGGAGAACCGAATAACATGATCAGCAAACGACAGACGTATGATGACCAATATAGACCATGGAGAGTGGAGAACCGAATAACATGATCAGCAAACGACAGACGTATGATGACCAATATAGACCATGGAGAGTGGATAACCGAATAACATGATCAGCAAACGACAGACGTATGATGACCAATATAGACCATGGAGAGTGGAGAACCGAATAACATGATCAGCAAACGACAGACGTATGATGACCAATATAGACCATGGAGAGTGGAGAACCGAATAACATGATCAGCAAACGACAGACGTATGATGACCAATATAGACCATGGAGAGTGGAGAACCGAATAACATGATCAGCAAACGACAGAC
The DNA here is from genome assembly GCA_964007535.1 of Brachyptera risi. Classification (NCBI taxonomy): domain Eukaryota; kingdom Metazoa; phylum Arthropoda; class Insecta; order Plecoptera; family Taeniopterygidae; genus Brachyptera; species Brachyptera risi. The sequence continues at coordinate 28,668 of CAXFZR010000079.1, forward strand.
GTATGATGACCAATATAGACCATGGAGAGTGGAGAACCGAATAACATGATCAGCAAACGACAGACGTATGATGACCAATATAGACCATGGAGAGTGGAGAACCGAATAACATGATCAGCAAACGACAGACGTATGATGACCAATATAGACCATGGAGAGTGGAGAACCGAATAACATGATCAGCAAACGACAGACGTATGATGACCAATATAGACCATGGAGAGTGGATAACCGAATAACAAGATCAGCAAACGACAGACGTATGATGACCAATATAGACCATGGAGAGTGGAGAACCGAATAACATGATCAGCAGACGACAGACGTATGATGACCAATATAGACCATGGAGAGTGGAGAACCGAATAACATGATCAGCAAACGACAGACGTATGATGACCAATATAGACCATGGAGAGTGGAGAACCGAATAACATGATCAGCAAACGACAGACGTATGATGACCAATATAGACCATGGAGAGTGGAGAACCGAATAACATGATCAGCAAACGACAGACGTATGATGACCAATATAGACCATGAAGAGTGGAGAACCGAATAACATGATCAGCAAACGACAGACGTATGATGACCAATATAGACCATGCAGAGTGGAGAACCGAATAACATGATCAGCAAACGACAGACGTATGATGACCAATATAGACCATGGAGAGAGGAGAACCGAATAACATGATCAGCTAACGACAGACGTATGATGACCAATATAGACCATGGAGAGTGGAGAACCGAATAACATGATCAGCAAACGACAGACGTATGATGACCAATATAGACCATGGAGAGTGGAGAACCGAATAACATGATCAGCAAACGACAGACGTATGATGACCAATACAGACCATGGAGAGTGGAGAACCGAATAACATGATCAGCAAACGACAGACGTATGATGACCAATATAGACCATGGAGAGAGGAGAACCGAATAACATGATCAGCAAACGACAGACGTATGATGACCAATATAGACCATGGAGAGTGGAGAACCGAATAACATGATCAGCAAACGACAGACGTATGATGATAAATATAGACCATGGAGAGTGGAGAACCTAATAACATGATCAGCAAACGACAGACGTATGATGACCAATATAGACCATGGAGAGTGGAGAACCGAATAACATGATCAGCAAACGACAGACGTATGATGACCAATATAGACCATGGAGAGTGGAGAACCGAATAACATGATCAGCAAACGACAGACGTATGATGATGAATATAGACCATAGAGAGTGGAGAACCGAATAACATGATCAGCAAACGACAGACGTATGATGACCAATATAGACCATGGAGAGTGGAGAACCGAATAACATGATCAGCAAACGACAGACGTATGATGATGAATATAGACCATAGAGAGGGGAGAACCGAATAACATGATCAGCAAACGACAGACGTATGATGATGAATATAGACCATAGAGAGTGGAGAACCGAATAACATGATCAGCAAACGACAGACGTATGATGACCAATATAGACCATGGAGAGTGGAGAACCGAATAACATGATCAGCAAACGACAGACGTATGATGACCAATATGGACCATGGTGAGTGGAGAACCGAATAACATGATCAGCTAACGACAGACGTATGATGACCAATATAGACCATGGAGAGTGGAGAACCGAATAACATGATCAGCAAACGACAGACGTATGATGACCAATATAGACCATGGAGAGTGGAGAACCGAATAACATGATCAGCAAACGATAGACGTATGATGACCAATATAGACCATGGAGAGTGGAGAACCGAATAACATGATCAGCTAACGACAGACGTATGATGACCAATATAGACCATGGAGAGTGGAGAACCGAATAACATGATCAGCAAACGACAGACGTATGATGACCAATATAGACCATGGAGAGTGGAGAACCGAATAACATGATCAGCTAACGACAGACGTATGATGACCAATATAGACCATGGAGAGTGGAGAACCGAATAACATGATCAGCAAACGACAGACGTATGATGACCAATATAGACCATGGAGAGTGGAGAACCGAATAACATGATCAGCAAACGACAGACGTATGATGACCAATATAGACCATGGAGAGTGGAGAACCGAATAACATGATCAGCAAACGACAGACGTATGATGACCAATATAGACCATGGAGAGTGGAGAACCGAATAACATGATCAGCAAACGACAGACGTATGATGACCAATATAGACCATGGAGAGTGGAGAACCGAATAACATGATCAGCAAACGACAGACGTATGATGACCAATATAGACCATGGAGAGTGGAGAACCGAATAACATGATCAGCAAACGACAGACGTATGATGACCAATATAGACCATGGCGAGTGGAGAACCGAATAACATGATCAGCAAACGACAGACGTATGATGACCAATGTAGATCATGGAGAGTGGAGAACCGAATAACATGATCAGCAAACGACAGACGTATGATGACCAATATAGACCATGGAGAGTGGAGAACCGAATAACATGATCAGCAAACGACAGACGTATGATGACCAATATAGACCATGGAGAGTGGAGAACCGAATAACATGATCAGCAAACGACAGACGTATGATGACCAATATAGACCATGGAGAGTGGAGAACCGAATAACATGATCAGCAAACGACAGACGTATGATGACCAATATAGACCATGGAGAGTGGAGAACCGAATAACATGATCAGCAAACGACAGACGTATGATGACCCTTATAGACCATGGAGAGTGGAGAACCGGATAACATGATCAGCAAACGACAGACGTATGATGACCAATATAGACCATGGAGAGTGGAGAACCGATTAACATGATCAGCAAACGAGAGAGGTATGATGACCAATATAGACCATGGAGAGTGGAGAACCGAATAACATGATCAGCAAACGACAGACGTATGATGACCAATATAGACCATGGAGAGTGGAGAACCGGATAACATGATCAGCAAACGACAGACGTATGATGACCAATATAGACCAGGGAGAGTGGAGAACCGAATAACATGATCAGCAAACGACAGACGTATGATGAGCAATATAGACCATGGAGAGTGGAGAACCGAATAACATGATCAGCAAACGACAGACGTATGATGAGCAATATAGACCATGGAGAGTGGAGAACCGAATAACATGATCAGCAAACGACAGACGTATGATGACCAATATAGACCATGGAGAGTGGAGAACCGAATAACATGATCAGCAAACGACAGACGTATGATGACCAATATAGACCATGGAGAGTGGAGAACCGAATAACATGATCAGCAAACGACAGACGTATGATGACCAATATAGACCATGGAGAGTGGAGACCCGGATAACATGATCAGCAAACGACAGACGTATGATGACCAATATAGACCATGGAGAGTGGAGAACCGAATAACATGATCAGCAAACGACAGACGTATGATGACCAATATAGACCATGGAGAGTGGAGAACCGAATAACATGATCAGCAAACGACAGACGTATGATGACCAATGTAGACCATGGAGAGTGGAGAACCGAATAACATGATCAACAAACGACAGACGTATGATGACCAATATAGACCATGGAGAGTGGAGAACCGAATAACATGATCAGCTAACGACAGACGTATGATGACCAATATAGACCATGGAGAGTGGAGAACCGAATAACATGATCAGCAAACGACAGACGTATGATGACCAATATAGACCATGGAGAGTGGAGAACCGAATAACATGATCAGCAAACGACAGACGTATGATGACCAATATAGACCATGGAGAGTGGAGAACCGAATAACATGATCAGCAAACGACAGACGTATGATGACCAATATAGACCATGGAGAGTGGAGAACCGAATAACATGATCAGCAAACGACAGACGTATGATGACCAATATAGACCATGGAGAGTGGAGAACCGAATAACATGATCAGCAAACGACAGAAGTATGATGACCAATGTAGACCATGGAGAGTGGAGAACCGAATAACATGATCAGCAAACGACAGACGTATGATGACCAATATAGACCATGGAGAGTGGAGAACCGAATAACATGATCAGCAAACGACAGACGTATGATGACCAATATAGACCATGGAGAGTGGAGAACCGAATAACATGATCAGCAAACGACAGACGTATGATGACCAATATAGACCATGGAGAGTGGAGAACCAAATAACATGATCAGCTAACGACAGACGTATGATGACCAATATAGACCATGGAGAGTGGAGAACCGAATGACATGATCAGCAAACGACAGACGTATGATGACCAATATAGACCATGAAGAGTGGAGAACCGAATAACATGATCAGCTAACGACAGACGTATGATGACCAATATAGACCATGGAGAGTGGAGAACCGAATAACATGATCAGCAAACGACAGACGTATGATGACCAATATAGACCATGGAGAGTGGAGAACCGAATAACATGATCAGCAAACGACAGACGTATGATGACCAATGTAGACCATGGAGAGTGGAGAACCGAATAACATGATCAACAAACGTCAGACGTATGATGACCAATATAGACCATGGAGAGTGGAGAACCGAATAACATGATCAGCAAACGACAGACGTATGATGAACAATATAGACCATGGAGAGTGGAGAACCGAATAACATGATCAGCAAACGACAGACGTATGATGACCAATGTAGACCATGGAGAGTGGAGAACCGAATAACATGATCAACAAACGACAGACGTATGATGACCAATATAGACCATGGAGAGTGGAGAACCGAATAACATGATCAGCTAACGACAGACGTATGATGACCAATATAGACCATGGAGAGTGGAGAACCGAATAACATGATCAGCAAACGACAGACGTATGATGACCAATATAGACCATGGAGAGTGGAGAACCGAATAACATGATCAGCTAACGACAGACGTATGATGACCAATATAGACCATGGAGAGTGGAGAACCGAATAACATGATCAGCAAACGACAGACGTATGATGACCAATATAGACCATGGAGAGTGGAGAACCGAATAACATGATCAGCAAACGACAGACGTATGATGACCAATGTAGACCATGGAGAGTGGAGAACCGAATAACATGATCAGCAAACGACAGACGTATGATGACCAATATAGACCATGGAGAGTGGAGAACCGAATAACATGATCAGCAAACGACAGACGTATGATGACCAATATAGACCATGGAGAGTGGAGAACCGAATAACATGATCAGCAAACGACAGACGTATGATGACCAATGTAGACCATGGAGAGTGGAGAACCGAATAACATGATCAACAAACGACAGACGTATGATGACCAATAATGACCATGGAGACTGGAGAACCGAATAACATGATCAGCTAACGACAGACGTATGATGACCAATATAGACCATGGAGAGTGGAGAACCGAATAACATGATCAGCAAACGACAGACGTATGATGACCAATATAGACCATGGAGAGTGGAGAACCGAATAACATGATCAGCAAACGACAGACGTATGATGACCAATATAGACCATGGAGAGTGGAGAACCGAATAACATGATCAGCAAACGACAGACGTATGATGACCAATGTAGACCATGGAGAGTGGAGAACTGAATAACATGATCAGCAAACGACAGACGTATGATGACCAATATAGACCATGGAGAGTGGAGAACCGAATAACATGATCAGCAAACGACAGACGTATGATGACCAATATAGACCATGGAGAGTGGAGAACCGAATAACATGATCAGCAAACGACAGACGTATGATGACCAATATAGACCATGGAGAGTGGAGAACCGAATAACATGATCAGCAAACGACAGACGTATGATGACCAATATAGACCATGGAGAGTGGAGAACCGAATAACATGATCAGCAAACGACAGACGTATGATGACCAATATAGACCATGGAGAGTGGAGAACCGAATAACATGATCAGCAAACGACAGACGTATGATGACCAATGTAGACCATGGAGAGTGGAGAACCAAATAACATGATCAGCAAACGACAGACGTATGATGACCAATATAGACCATGGAGAGTGGAGAACCGAATAACATGATCAGCAAACGACAGACGTATGATGACCAATATAGACCATGGAGAGTGGAGAACCGAATAACATGATCAGCAAACGACAGACGTATGATGACCAATGTAGACCATGGAGAGTGGAGAACCGAATAACATGATCAACAAACGACAGACGTATGATGACCAATAATGACCATGGAGACTGGAGAACCGAATAACATGATCAGCTAACGACAGACGTATGATGACCAATATAGACCATGGAGAGTGGAGAACCGAATAACATGATCAGCAAACGACAGACGTATGATGACCAATATAGACCATGGAGAGTGGAGAACCGAATAACATGATCAGCAAAGGACAGACGTATGATGACCAATATAGACCATGGAGAGTGGAGAACCGAATAACATGATCAGCAAACGACAGACGTATGATGACCAATGTAGACCATGGAGAGTGGAGAACCGAATAACATGATCAGCAAACGACAGACGTATGATGACCAATATAGACCATGGAGAGTGGAGAACCGAATAACATGATCAGCAAACGACAGACGTATGATGACCAATATAGACCATGGAGAGTGGAGAACCGAATAACATGATCAGCAAACGACAGACGTATGATGACCAATATAGACCATGGAGAGTGGAGAACCGAATAACATGATCAGCAAACGACAGACGTATGATGACCAATATAGACCATGGAGAGTGGAGAACCGAATAACATGATCAGCAAACGACAGACGTATGATGACCAATATAGACCATGGAGAGTGGAGAACCGAATAACATGATCAGCAAACGACAGACGTATGATGACCAATGTAGACCATGGAGAGTGGAGAACCGAATAACATGATCAGCAAACGACAGACGTATGATGACCAATATAGACCATGGAGAGTGGAGAACCGGATAACATGATCAGCAAACGACAGACGTATGATGACCAATATAGACCATGGAGAGTGGAGTACCGAATAACATGATCAGCAAACGACAGACGTATGATGACCAATATAGACCATGGAGAGTGGAGAACCGGATAACATGATCAGCAAACGACAGACGTATGATCACCAATATAGACCATAGAGAGTGGAGAACCGAATAACATGATCAGCAAACGACAGACGTATGATGACCAATATAGACCATGGAGAGTGAAGAACCGAATAACATGATCAGCAAACGACAGACGTATGATGACCAATGTAGACCATGGAGAGTGGAGAACCGAATAACATGATCAGCAAACGACAGACGTATGATGACCAATATAGACCATGGAGAGTGGAGAACCGAATAACATGATCAGCAAACGACAGACGTATGATGACCAATATAGACCATGGAGAGTGGAGAACCGAATAACATGATCAGCAAACGACAGACGTATGATGACCAATGTAGACCATGGAGAGTGGAGAACCGAATAACATGATCAGCAAACGACAGACGTATGATGACCAATATAGACCATGGAGAGTGGAGAACCGAATAACATGATCAGCAAACGACAGACGTATGATGACCAATATAGACCATGGAGAGTGGAGAACCGAATAACATGATCAGCAAACGACAGACGTATGATGACCAATGTAGACCATGGAGAGTGGAGAACCGAATAACATGATCAACAAACGACAGACGTATGATACCAATAATGACCATGGAGACTGGAGAACCGAATAACATGATCAGCTAACGACAGACGTATGATGACCAATATAGACCATGGAGAGTGGAGAACCGAATAACATGATCAGCAAACGACAGACGTATGATGACCAATATAGACCATGGAGAGTGGAGAACCGAATAACATGATCAGCAAACGACAGACGTATGATGACCAATATAGACCATGGAGAGTGGAGAACCGAATAACATGATCAGCAAACGACAGACGTATGATGACCAATGTAGACCATGGAGAGTGGAGAACTGAATAACATGATCAGCAAACGACAGACGTATGATGACCAATATAGACCATGGAGAGTGGAGAACCGAATAACATGATCAGCAAACGACAGACGTATGATGACCAATATAGACCATGGAGAGTGGAGAACCGAATAACATGATCAGCAAACGACAGACGTATGATGACCAATATAGACCATGGAGAGTGGAGAACCGAATAACATGATCAGCAAACGACAGACGTATGATGACCAATATAGACCATGGAGAGTGGAGAACCGAATAACATGATCAGCAAACGACAGACGTATGATGACCAATATAGACCATGGAGAGTGGAGAACCGAATAACATGATCAGCAAACGACAGACGTATGATGACCAATGTAGACCATGGAGAGTGGAGAACCAAATAACATGATCAGCAAACGACAGACGTATGATGACCAATATAGACCATGGAGAGTGGAGAACCGAATAACATGATCAGCAAACGACAGACGTATGATGACCAATATAGACCATGGAGAGTGGAGAACCGAATAACATGATCAGCAAACGACAGACGTATGATGACCAATGTAGACCATGGAGAGTGGAGAACCGAATAACATGATCAACAAACGACAGACGTATGATGACCAATAATGACCATGGAGACTGGAGAACCGAATAACATGATCAGCTAACGACAGACGTATGATGACCAATATAGACCATGGAGAGTGGAGAACCGAATAACATGATCAGCAAACGACAGACGTATGATGACCAATATAGACCATGGAGAGTGGAGAACCGAATAACATGATCAGCAAAGGACAGACGTATGATGACCAATATAGACCATGGAGAGTGGAGAACCGAATAACATGATCAGCAAACGACAGACGTATGATGACCAATGTAGACCATGGAGAGTGGAGAACCGAATAACATGATCAGCAAACGACAGACGTATGATGACCAATATAGACCATGGAGAGTGGAGAACCGAATAACATGATCAGCAAACGACAGACGTATGATGACCAATATAGACCATGGAGAGTGGAGAACCGAATAACATGATCAGCAAACGACAGACGTATGATGACCAATATAGACCATGGAGAGTGGAGAACCGAATAACATGATCAGCAAACGACAGACGTATGATGACCAATATAGACCATGGAGAGTGGAGAACCGAATAACATGATCAGCAAACGACAGACGTATGATGACCAATATAGACCATGGAGAGTGGAGAACCGAATAACATGATCAGCAAACGACAGACGTATGATGACCAATGTAGACCATGGAGAGTGGAGAACCGAATAACATGATCAGCAAACGACAGACGTATGATGACCAATATAGACCATGGAGAGTGGAGAACCGGATAACATGATCAGCAAACGACAGACGTATGATGACCAATATAGACCATGGAGAGTGGAGTACCGAATAACATGATCAGCAAACGACAGACGTATGATGACCAATATAGACCATGGAGAGTGGAGAACCGGATAACATGATCAGCAAACGACAGACGTATGATCACCAATATAGACCATAGAGAGTGGAGAACCGAATAACATGATCAGCAAACGACAGACGTATGATGACCAATATAGACCATGGAGAGTGAAGAACCGAATAACATGATCAGCAAACGACAGACGTATGATGACCAATGTAGACCATGGAGAGTGGAGAACCGAATAACATGATCAGCAAACGACAGACGTATGATGACCAATATAGACCATGGAGAGTGGAGTACCGAATAACATGATCAGCAAACGACAGACGTATGATGACCAATGTAGACCATGGAGAGTGGAGAACCGAATAACATGATCAGCGAACGACAGACGTATGATGACCAATGTAGACCATGGAGAGTGGAGAACCGAATAACATGATCAGCAAACGACAGACGTATGATGACCAATATAGACCATGGAGAGTGGAGAACCGAATAACATGATCAGCAAACGACAGACGTATGATGACCAATATGGACCATGGAGAGTGGAAAACCGAATAACATGATCAGCAAACGACAGACGTAAGATGACCAATATAGACCATGGAGAGTGGAGAACCGAATAACATGATCAGCAAACGACAGACGTATGATGACCAATATAGACCATGGAGAGTGGAGAACCAAATAACATGATCAGCAAACGACAGACGTATGATGACCAATATAGACCATGGAGAGTGGAGAACCGAATAACATGATCAGCAAACGACAGACGTATGATGACCAATATAGACCATGGAGAGTGGAGAACCGAATAACATGATCAGCAAACGACAGACGTATGATGACCAATATAGACCATGGAGAGTGGAGAACCAAATAACATGATCAGCTAACGACAGACGTATGATGACCAATATAGACCATGGAGAGTGGAGAACCGAATAACATGATCAGCAAACGACAGACGTATGATGACCAATATAGACCATGAAGAGTGGAGAACCGAATAACATGATCAGCTAACGACAGACGTATGATGACCAATATAGACCATGGAGAGTGGAGAACCGAATAACATGATCAGCAAACGACAGACGTATGATGACCAATATAGACCATGGAGAGTGGAGAACCGAATAACATGATCAGCAAACGACAGACGTATGATGACCAATGTAGACCATGGAGAGTGGAGAACCGAATAACATGATCAACAAACGTCAGACGTATGATGACCAATATAGACCATGGAGAGTGGAGAACCGAATAACATGATCAGCAAACGACAGACGTATGATGACCAATATAGACCATGGAGAGTGGAGAACCGAATAACATGATCAGCAAACGACAGACGTATGATGACCAATGTAGACCATGGAGAGTGGAGAACCGAATAACATGATCAACAAACGACAGACGTATGATGACCAATATAGACCATGGAGAGTGGAGAACCGAATAACATGATCAGCTAACGACAGACGTATGATGACCAATATAGACCATGGAGAGTGGAGAACCGAATAACATGATCAGCAAACGACAGACGTATGATGACCAATATAGACCATGGAGAGTGGAGAACCGAATAACATGATCAGCTAACGACAGACGTATGATGACCAATATAGACCATGGAGAGTGGAGAACCGAATAACATGATCAGCAAACGACAGACGTATGATGACCAATATAGACCATGGAGAGTGGAGAACCCAATAACATGATCAGCAAACGACAGACGTATGATGACCAATGTAGACCATGGAGAGTGGAGAACCGAATAACATGATCAGCAAACGACAGACGTATGATGACCAATATAGACCATGGAGAGTGGAGAACCGAATAACATGATCAGCAAACGACAGACGTATGATGACCAATATAGACCATGGAGAGTGGAGAACCGAATAACATGATCAGCAAACGACAGACGTATGATGACCAATGTAGACCATGGAGAGTGGAGAACCGAATAACATGATCAACAAACGACAGACGTATGATGACCAATAATGACCATGGAGACTGGAGAACCGAATAACATGATCAGCTAACGACAGACGTATGATGACCAATATAGACCATGGAGAGTGGAGAACCGAATAACATGATCAGCAAACGACAGACGTATGATGACCAATATAGACCATGGAGAGTGGAGAACCGAATAACATGATCAGCAAACGACAGACGTATGATGACCAATATAGACCATGGAGAGTGGAGAACCGAATAACATGATCAGCAAACGACAGACGTATGATGACCAATGTAGACCATGGAGAGTGGAGAACCGAATAACATGATCAGCAAACGACAGACGTATGATGACCAATATAGACCATGGAGAGTGGAGAACCGAATAACATGATCAGCAAACGACAGACGTATGATGACCAATATAGACCATGGAGAGTGGAGAACCGAATAACATGATCAGCAAACGACAGACGTATGATGACCGATATAGACCATGGAGAGTGGAGAACCGAATAACATGATCAGCAAACGACAGACGTATGATGACCAATATAGACCATGGAGAGTGGAGAACCGAATAACATGATCAGCAAACGACAGACGTATGATGACCAATATAGACCATGGAGAGTGGAGAACCGAATAACATGATCAGCAAACGACAGACGTATGATGACCAATGTAGACCATGGAGAGTGGAGAACCGAATAACATGATCAGCAAACGACAGACGTATGATGACCAATATAGACCATGGAGAGTGGAGAACCGAATAACATGATCAGCAAACGACAGACGTATGATGACCAATATAGACCATGGAGAGTGGAGAACCGAATAACATGATCAGCGAACGACAGACGTATGATGACCAATGTAGACCATGGAGAGTGGAGAACCGAATAACATGATCAACAAACGACAGACGTATGATGACCAATAATGACCATGGAGACTGGAGAACCGAATAACATGATCAGCTAACGACAGACGTATGATGACCAATATAGACCATGGAGAGTGGAGAACCGAATAACATGATCAGCAAACGACAGACGTATGATGACCAATATAGACCATGGAGAGTGGAGAACCGAATAACATGATCAGCAAACGACAGACGTATGATGACCAATATAGACCATGGAGAGTGGAGAACCGAATAACATGATCAGCAAACGACAGACGTATGATGACCAATGTAGACCATGGAGAGTGGAGAACCGAATAACATGATCAGCAAACGACAGACGTATGATGACCAATATAGACCATGGAGAGTGGAGAACCGAATAACATGATCAGCAAACGACAGACGTATGATGACCAATATAGACCATGGAGAGTGGAGAACCGAATAACATGATCAGCAAACGACAGACGTATGATGACCAATATAGACCATGGAGAGTGGAGAACCGAATAACATGATCAGCAAACGACAGACGTATGATGACCAATATAGACCATGGAGAGTGGAGAACCGAATAACATGATCAGCAAACGACAGACGTATGATGACCAATATAGACCATGGAGAGTGGAGAACCGAATAACATGATCAGCAAACGACAGACGTATGATGACCAATGTAGACCATGGAGAGTGGAGAACCGAATAACATGATCAGCAAACGACAGACGTATGATGACCAATATAGACCATGGAGAGTGGAGAACCGGATAACATGATCAGCAAACGACAGACGTATGATGACCAATATAGACCATGGAGAGTGGAGAACCGAATAACATGATCAGCAAACGACAGACGTATGATGACCAATATAGACCATGGAGAGTGGAGAACCGGATAACATGATCAGCAAACGACAGACGTATGATCACCAATATAGACCATAGAGAGTGGAGAACCGAATAACATGATCAGCAAACGACAGACGTATGATGACCAATATAGACCATGGAGAGTGTAGAACCGAATAACATGATCAGCAAACGACAGACGTATGATGACCAATGTAGACCATGGAGAGTGGAGAACCGAATAACATGATCAGCAAACGACAGACGTATGATGACCAATATAGACCATGGAGAGTGGAGAACCGAATAACATGATCAGCAAACGACAGACGTATGATGACCAATGTAGACCATGGAGAGTGGAGAACCGAATAACATGATCAGCGAACGACAGACGTATGATGACCAATGTAGACCATGGAGAGTGGAGAACCGAATAACATGATCAGCAAACGACAGACGTATGATGACCAATATAGACCATGGAGAGTGGAGAACCGAATAACATGATCAGCAAACGACAGACGTATGATGACCAATATGGACCATGGAGAGTGGAGAACCGAATAACATGATCAGCAAACGACAGACGTAAGATGACCAATATAGACCATGGAGAGTGGAGAACCGAATAACATGATCAGCAAACGACAGACGTATGATGACCAATATAGACCATGGAGAGTGGAGAACCAAATAACATGATCAGCAAACGACAGACGTATGATGACCAATATAGACCATGGAGAGTGGAGAACCGAATAACATGATCAGCAAACGACAGACGTATGATGACCAATATAGACCATGGAGAGTGGAGAACCAAATAACATGATCAGCAAACGACAGACGTAAGATGACCAATATAGACCATGGAGAGTGGAGAACCGAATAACATGATCAGCAAACGACAGACGTATGATGACCAATATAGACCATGGAGAGTGGAGAACCGAATAACATGATCAGCAAACGACAGACGTATGATGATCAATGTTTTGTGATCAAGGTCACAAGATAAGTTGATGAGGAAATGATCGATATTACTCGGTGAATGAAGCGCCTGAAGAGAGTGTACCGCAATCAAGTCAACTGGTTGTGTGACATGGGTTTGGTTGTGCAACTCGCCTTAACCCTAACCACATTCCATTGACACGTAACTCCCTGGCCCATGTCGCACGACCAAGTCGACTTTATTCCGGTATACGCTCTTCCGCGTCTCCGAGGAAACTTGTTAGGTTGGGCAGCTTTGAAGATGATAATACTATTCTGATCGACGAGTTGCGGTCTTCCATCATCAACATATCTTCCAGTCAAACTCAGATAGAATCAGGCGAGAAATCCGGATATAAATCCAGAGGTTGATATAGTACACAACTTGTGCAGCTAAGATACGATCCATCTTCCTGATATTATTCTTTCTAAGAGATCATTTGAAGCACCACTATGTTCCTGTAGCTACCGGAAGCTCCGGGATCCTAGAGTTTCGTTCATCACATCATCGGGTGCAGTGAGAATATGTTCTGACCTGTCACCGCGACAGTCGAGTGCGCAGGCGCTCAACATGGTCCCATTCTTCGCTCTTTTCAGACTCGAGTCCAACATGCATAGTGTGCTGGGCGCAACCCATAGACTAGCCCGTCGAACGCATTTTCACATGAACGCAATTGATTCCTCAGCTCACACATCTGATATATTTCATATATATATTTTTCCGATATCCAGAAATAAGTGCTCAGGTCTTCGGCAGCACGAACATTTCTTATTTCCCATTCTGAGAATTTGAAAAATCACAGAATTTGGGTTCGAAATCATGTGGATGCGACAACCTCCATTCCTCAAATCATCAACAAAGTGCAAAAACACCTGTTTTGATATCTCGGAATCTGGAGCCGTGTGAGTTTGCGGCGTGAAATACGAGCGCATGCAGCCTCCTAATCAAGATAGAGTCCTGGGCAGAACTATATTCAAGAGACTGAGACTTCTGATTGGGTAATGTTTCCAAGGAGAGCTAAATACCATGACAATACGAGATATTGAGAGAGTCAAGGTCAACAACCACAACAAGCGGAAACTTGACCCATTTTCAGTCCACTTCGAGAGAAATGCTGGGGATTTCGTGCTCACAACAATGGAAAATAACAAATACTGGACTTGTTGCTATGGCACCATAAAATAAGGAGCTATGATGGTGGGCCTACTCAGCTCTATGAGTGATTATAGATTTCCATTAGAGTCATCGGTCTCTGAGAACCAGCTGATCCCAGGACGTTATTCTATTTGTCAGTCACGGTCAGGGTCATGAAGTGTGATGAGACAAGGTGAAAAGAAGGATTCGCAGACAGTACAATGAAGATATTCCTCCTCCATCCATCTCACTCGATCTGTTCACTGCTCCATAAAGACGTCAAGGTGCGATCACTCTCGTGCTTTGTGACACTTGCACATGCTTCAAGCGACGGGCAACGTGCGCTGACCAATCAGAGAGCTGGCTTTCCCAGGTTGCATGGACACTTGCCACGAGCGCCAGGAGGTGAGCTGTGTCCATCTCTCCTAGAAGCAGCGTGCGCGGTCGCTCACGGTGTGACGGAAAGTTTGGTCTGAGCGATCTTATCCAATTTGTCGACTGCTTCTCATGAACCAATATGAAGGAGACATGAGAGCAGTTCTCGGCACTGTCATCCAAGTAATTTATGGTCCAACAATCTTCAGAAGCTCATATAGGTTTGGTCAAAGTGTTAAGAGTTTTTCGTGGTGACATAAAGACTACTTTGAGCCAAAGTTGGCGTCGTCACAGCGCTCAACGGTGGAGGTATTCGTGCGCTGAGCGCATGTCACCTGTTGCTCCAAGGATGTTACAGGTAGCACAAAGCAGAAAAGTGAACGTACCTTCATTCATGGAAAAAAGATTCTCCACCTTATGATTCTAGTGACATATCAGTCTGTCGTATATGCTCCAGTCGAAGGTAACTATGAGTCTTCAACGAAGCATGTGTTTTTGAGAACATCATTCATTCATCATCTGTTCATCCGGATCCCCGAATGATTCAGTTTCAGGTGGGGTCGTCGGGAGAACAGAAATCGTCAATATCAAGAATATTCGAACATGTAAGCTGAATTCACAGAGAATCGGAAACGCAGTCTGCCATATGAAGTGGATATTCGTTAGAGAGGAAGGAGAGCTAAGATCGTTTCCACTCTGGATTGAATCTTTCCGGGGTATTCTCTGGTAGCTTGGTCATTTTGAGTCAGTTTTAGGTATGGGTAATGTCAATCAATTCGGTGAGTTCCGGCTGATTCGGGTTAGTTCGGCTGCGCGTGAGTACAAGAACAACAATGACCGCATGTGGTGACATGGACCGGTGACCCGATGAACAGCGGCCGCCCTTGCCGTCGTGGTCCATCACGTTGACCAATCAGAAGCCTGCTGCTCTCACCACGTGACATGACCCTAAGACTTGGATGCTGTTCAACTGGTAACTCTTGCCGCGGTGATGAGACGGCAGATTTACCGAGTTGCCATGAATCTCATGATTGGAACTTGAATTCGACGGTGACTTCTGGTTTCACAGCATTGATAAATCTTGCGTGAGAATTTCGACAAGCTTACCACTTCCGTGAGTTGAGGATTGGCCAAAACTGTGCTGGAAATCAGCTGCTTCAAGACTGAACTGAACTAAAAATCTACCAACTGTGCACAATACAAACCGCACTGATGACCAACTGTTTCAAAAACCATCTGAGCCTCAAGCTTCTATTCCTTGATCAACCTGTACAGAAGGAGATGTATGAGATTTGGCAACTCACCTTCACAAATTGTCACCACCCATTAATGTTCGAGAGTATTTCAGTAAGAGTCAAGGCTGATTGGTGAGATTATTAGTCATGAAGGGGGGGAGCCAAACCTCCCACTTCAAACTGTTTGCGCACTGCTCAAGAAGTATAGGTTTGAGTCAGGTGGCGACTGCTGATTCAAGGATAGTTGTTACGCAGTACAGTCGATACTTTTTTCCGTGCCTCGAATGAACGTGGAACTACTCGACTCATGCGCGCGCAACCAGTCTGTAAATAATACTACAGCTTCTAGCCGCGAGTCGAACCTGTCTTATTTCATTAATAGACGTCTAGATAGAAACACTTGGAAGTGTTGTTGTCAGTGATGAGTGGTGATGGCAGGAGAGGGGTGAGGGGAGGGGAAGATGGAGGAAGAGAGGGAAAGTGAGGATGAAATATGACACATCGTTCACATCAAGTCGGTTTCGTTCAATTCTCGGATGTACAATATGAGTGAGGAAAGTTTATTGAACAAAATGCGTTGAATTGACCACCCGAATGGATGATTGCACTCTTGCATCAGTGGGCCTCAATGTATACCTATAATTATGTATGTATGTGTACTCGTGGATGGACACATGGTCTCTTTCGGAATTAAATATGGATCTTGGAAATCCGCGCATAACTTACTGCCAATGTTCTCATAGACTATTCAAGAAGACGTGCGTGAGGATGCATTCTTTGATGGTTTCAGTAAGTGATCTGTTATTGCTGGTAAACAAACATTCCGCGTCGATGCTTCGACTTCCGCTGTTGTCCATCAGCAATACAGTGCATGGACTACCCGATGCTACTATTCATGTATCATCCGAGATGATCGATATTCTCTTCCATGGCTGATATGTCGTGTCTGTGCTCATGTCGTGAAACTCATATCGGATGACTACTTCTTCCCATTGTTCATGATCATTCATTCGTTCGATCTCTGCCATGCAATAGCCAGTTCATCCCGCCTCGTCGGTGTCGTGCGACCGTACGCAGCTTTCTCTAGCGACAGTTTATTGCATTTCTAGTCTATGAATTGATGGCGAAGTTTTTGTAACTGACATTAATGACTCTAAAAAGTGACGATACGAAACAATTGTTACAATATGAACTAACAATGGAAGGGATGACTTCCTTGATGTTGATTTATCGGTGTGTTTTGTTTCATCAATTCAGTCTCGTGTTGTGCGCATGCGTATTTGACGCGAAGAATGAAGTTGCATCAGGGTTCATTTATTTGTCATGTTGTCATGGACGAGACATTTGGATTCAAGATGTTCGAGGGAAAATGGATGACTGAGTGTGGGAAAAACAGAAAGGGGTGAAGTGAAAAGTGGGGTGTTTCGTCTATCGAGAGAATTGTAGTGAATTTGCTCTCGCGATCACAAAAACAACCGGTGGGAAGATGGGGTAGGGTGAGTAATTAGATTGATATGAACTTTTTGTATGGGTCTGTGATACTTGATCATTATATATCTCTGAATTTATAAACAATTGTCCTGATATTTTCCCCGATTTATCATTCTTCATCTTCTCATATAGATATGCCATGATATATGTGTGTCAACTTATTTAATTAGGTACCCATTAATTCTTTTCCATCGATTCCTCATCTGAAGCATGACTTTCAGAATAGTTCCCACCCCTCCCATATAACTTCCACCCCGTGTATTCTTCAACCCAGAATTAGTTAGCCCTGGGACTTTCACGTCACACTCGGCCGGGTGAGACCACTGAGTGAACGCTGGGCAGAGTGCCTACCCAGGACGTGGGGCTCATATTTGTATTCCCGTTTCTGTTTCATCGACGTTCCATTCTGTTCCACTTTTGAACATCGTGGTGGAAACCAAGGGTATCTGTGCTATTTGTGTCTGCTCAACCCGTATCCGTTTTCCGTGTCATTCGAATACGTGTTTTACAACATTTCAATGAGGCTGTATGAGCTTCACACGACCCAGCCATTGCGTGATTCTTCTCAAGTGAAATCACATTAAATTGAAAATTCTCAAGAATTCCTGTTCAAATATCAGAGCTTTTCTCAACGGAGATGGAGACACGATCATCTAAATGGATACTTTCTCTTCATTCCCACAAATATTTAAACCCTCGTTCTCAATTTGGTACCCGAGGAATGTATATGATTCAAGTTGACCAGTGTCGATGCATAGACAAGTTTTGACTGAGATCATATCTCTCCAATTAATTTCATCCTCAACTCTATTCACGTGAGATATTATCATTGAGTGATGCAATTTTTTCCCATGGGAAAGTTGAGCATCATGTAGATGAGAGAAGACAACAGAAGAATAATCAACTCTGAGGATCTATCAATCTTTGACGTTCCACGCACGGGTATGAACCACGTGATACAGTTATCCCTGTCCGTCTCTCCGTCTGAACTCCGTCTAATTCATACACACAACTCTTCCTCTTGCATGCAATAGTGAATGAATCATTCTTGATATTCTGTGACGAGATCAACCTCAAATTCTCGAGATCACCTGATGATCTACGCTTTCAGCCAATCATATCACTCACCTCATTGTTTGGTTCTTGACCATGATTGACACGCAATGATTGATGGAGAGAAGATATCAGTGACATGAGGTGGATAGACACACTGTTATTAGTTCAGTGTGAGATGCTCTTGCAGAAGTGTTATGAATGTGATTCCTTCCTTCTCGACTCTCAGTGTTCTTCTGAATGACTTCCTAATCGTTTGATATGACTTCCTGAAGTTCAACTGATTGTTCACACCCACTGATGGTTCTGCATTTTCACATACTTCAACCTCTTCTTCCGTTGATAATCATCGTCCGAATCATCAGAATCATTCGATGATATTCATTCAGGTCTGCTACAAGTCATCACATCCAAGCCGAGATACGTTGTCCACACTCATAGTGCCTCCCTCCAGATACTTCGTGTCCATATGTCTCTCCCCCTCTCTATGATCTCGCTCGTGTTGACTGTTGTTGTTGTTGTTGGTTTTCCAGGTGCGATGTTCACCGAGGAGCAGAAAGATAGCAGCACCGAGCTGGCCTTCAAGTACGCCGTGTACCGCATCAACAAGGACCGCCTGTTGCTGCCCAACTCGACGCTTGTCTACGACATTCAACACGTGCCGAGAGACGACAGCTTCAGAGCTTCAAAGAAAGGTAATACATCAATATATCATTCGAAAGTTCAACTGTTCACAAAATGTCCACGGTGGAGATGTCAATGACTGATCATGATCACTCTCGAGTGATGCCATAACTCAGAGTCGTTGCCACAACAATGCGATGGACTGTCTGACAATATGTTCGATATAAGTGAATCACGGAACACTGTTGTTTGCCCCTTTCAGCATGCAGATGATTTGTTTGATTCAAGATGAACTTTCTTCCGAATAGTAATTATCAGCTCACCGTCGTTTCATCATGACACAATGACTGAGAAACTGACGCTCATCTTGATTGGGTGATGATATGACATGGGTGACCACATCTCACTCACGATGCGTGACATCACGTGGGAGAAATATCGTCCTGTTCATTCTAGTCCAACTCAGTTTGTCAGAACTGGACTCCACGTGCTCACCTCCCACCTCTTCATTCAAGTTTCGAAGATCATCACATTCTTTACGATCCATGAATCATTGCTCACTCTCGTTGGATCACGTGTTCTGTGATTACCCCCGAAGGAGGTGGGGCGCCGGGAGGAGGGGAGCAGAGGTGATTAGTGGTGAAACATCGTGTAATTAACACTGGCCGTGAAAACAGAAGAGGCGTGAAATTGGTGGCGTGTTTTGATTAGTGACGTCATAGAATTGTACTCGGAGGGAATAAAAGTAGGACTGAGCAGTATCAAGTATCTGGTGGCGCTCATGCCATAACCATAGCGAGACGAGCAAGTCAGACTCCGGATCATACACTACATGTCACAGCTTGATTAGCCTCTCATATATCGTCTCGATGATGATCCATAATAAGACGATCTTAAGTTATTGCAGTCCCAGTGAGTCACACGATCCGATAAAAAACTTCCCGTGAGGTATCTCCAGGTTGTGACTGGTTGTGACCGGTTGTGACTGGTTGTGACTGGTTGTGACCGGTTGTGACTGGTTGTGACTGGTTGTGACTGGTTGTGACCGGTTGTGACTGGTTGTGACTGGTTGTGACCGGTTGTGACTGGTTGTGACTAGTTGTGACTGGTTGTGACCGGTTGTGACATACGGGGTTCACTGTGAATCAGGCTCAAGGACACTGGGATTCTTAGTTGATCAGGACACTTCTGATCATATATTATATGATCAGACACAACACCCCACCAGACGGAGCCAACTCGCAATGAAGCCGACTTGGCCGTGTGACATGGGATGTCTGATGTCACCCAAACCTCATCTCACAACCATCCATTCACGAGCACCACGACGACCATGTCACACGACCATGTCACACGACCATGTCACGCGACCATGTCACACGACCATGTCACACGACCATGTCACGCGACCATGTCACACGACCATGTCACACGACCATGTCACGCGACCATGTCACACGACCATGTCACACGACCATGTCACACGACCATGTCACACGACCATGTCACGCGACCATGTCACACGACCATGTCACACGACCATGTCACGCGACCATGTCACGCGACCATGTCACACGACCATGTCACACGACCATGTCACGCGACCATGTCACACGACCATGTCACACGACCATGTCACACGACCATGTCACGCGACCATGTCACACGACCATGTCACACGACCATGTCACACGACCATGTCACACGACCATGTCACACGACCATGTCACGCGACCATGTCACACGACCATGTCACGCGACCATGTCACACGACCATGTCACACGACCATGTCACACGACCATGTCACACGACCATGTCACACGACCATGTCACACGACCATGTCACGCGACCATGTCACACGACCATGTCACACGACCATGTCACACGACCATGTCACGCGACCATGTCACACGACCATGTCACACGACCATGTCACGCGACCATGTCACGCGACCATGTCACACGACCATGTCACACGACCATGTCACGCGACCATGTCACACGACCATGTCACACGACCATGTCACACGACCATGTCACACAACCATGTCACACAACCATGTCACACGACCATGTCACACGACCATGTCACACGACCATGTCACGCGACCATGTCACACGACCATGTCACGCGACCATGTCACGCGACCATGTCACACGACCATGTCACACGACCATGTCACACAACCATGTCACACGACCATGTCACACGACCATGTCACACGACCATGTCACGCGACCATGTCACACGACCATGTCACGCGACCATGTCACGCGACCATGTCACACGACCATGTCACGCGACCATGTCACGCGACCATGTCACGCGACCATGTCACACGACCATGTCACACGACCATGTCACACGACCATGTCACACGACCATGTCACACGACCATGTCACGCGACCATGTCACGCGACCATGTCACACGACCATGTCACACGACCATGTCACGCGACCATGTCACGCGACCATGTCACACGACCATGTCACACGACCATGTCACGCGACCATGTCACACGACCATGTCACACGACCATGTCACACGACCATGTCACGCGACCATGTCACACGACCATGTCACACGACCCTGTCACACGACCATGTCACGCGACCATGTCACACGACCATGTCACACGACCATGTCACACGACCATGTCACGCGACCATGTCACACGACCATGTCACGCGACCATGTCACACGACCATGTCACACGACCATGTCACACGACCATGTCACGCGACCATGTCACACGACCATGTCACACGACCATGTCACACGACCATGTCACACGACCATGTCACACGACCATGTCACACGACCATGTCACACGACCATGTCACACGACCATGTCACACAACCATGTCACACGACCATGTCACACGACCATGTCACACGACCATGTCACGCGACCATGTCACACGACCATGTCACGCGACCATGTCACGCGACCATGTCACACGACCATGTCACACGACCATGTCACACAACCATGTCACACGACCATGTCACACGACCATGTCACACGACCATGTCACGCGACCATGTCACACGACCATGTCACGCGACCATGTCACGCGACCATGTCACACGACCATGTCACGCGACCATGTCACGCGACCATGTCACGCGACCATGTCACACGACCATGTCACACGACCATGTCACACGACCATGTCACACGACCATGTCACACGACCATATCACGCGACCATGTCACGCGACCATGTCACACGACCATGTCACACGACCATGTCACGCGACCATGTCACGCGACCATGTCACACGACCATGTCACACGACCATGTCACGCGACCATGTCACACGACCATGTCACACGACCATGTCACACGACCATGTCACGCGACCATGTCACACGACCATGTCACACGACCCTGTCACACGACCATGTCACGCGACCATGTCACACGACCATGTCACACGACCATGTCACACGACCATGTCACGCGACCATGTCACACGACCATGTCACGCGACCATGTCACACGACCATGTCACACGACCATGTCACACGACCATGTCACGCGACCATGTCACACGACCATGTCACACGACCATGTCACACGACCATGTCACACGACCATGTCACACGACCATGTCACACGACCATGTCACACGACCATGTCACACGACCATGTCACACGACCA
>CAXFZR010000079.1:57500-60792 GCA_964007535.1 Brachyptera risi
ATGGATGGATGGATGGATGAATGAATGGATGGATGAAATATGAATCAATGGAATAATTATTCAATACATTGATAGATGAATGAATGAATTGATTGAATAATTAATTGATTAATGGAGGGATGAATCAATGAATGAATGGATGATATGAACAATGTTGAACAATTAACAATATCCATGAATGGAATATCAAATATTTTCATAATTGGATACATGGATGAATGAATGAATGAATGAATGAATGAATTAATTGATTATTGGAGGAATGAATCAATGAATGAATGGATGATATAAACAATGTTGAACAATTACAATATCCATGAATAGAGTATCAAATATATTCATGATTGGATGCATGAATGAATGAATGAGTGAGTTGATGAATTGGTGACTCAATTTGATGAGCGGAGCCAATACTCGATTTCACTGTACTCTATTTGTTTCCTTTCTACGCTCCACAGGTCGAACGGTGATGAGCAATCAGTTGAAACTTGGCATACACAATCACTTGGACCACTTCTAGGAGAACGTTTATCGAAATAATCAAATATCTCTTCTGATTAACCCAATGAGAAAAGTCGTGATTATAATGTCTTCCGCTAGAATTGAAATGTTCAGAGGACTCCAGTATGATGATGAGTCACATCATTCCGAGATGTCCGGCAACTCAAATCAGCCATTTCGATGTAAATAATATATAATATGATTATTTTGAATCACTTGAAGCAATTAACATACCAAACAAATCCGAGCAACAAGTGTTACCAATTAATTGGAAACGATTGAAACAATGCTTTTTACATCATAGAGATCATCCAAGGGATGGGATATGGCAAGGAAGTAATTGTTTGTATCTCAAGGGGGATATATGACCAATCCAGAGATATATTGATATGTTCTCGCTCATCCATGAACGTGGCAGAACATTAGGCGTTCTCCTGGTGATTGAATGAACACTCGTGACATATGTACCTGCATGCATACCTCGCCAAGCTCACAATGCATGCTGGGTCCCATAGTGACCCCAGTAACCCCATGCTCCTCGTCGGGCCCTCCGTGGCAGCTGCCATGGGCTACCGCTGTGTGGTGCACACCACCATAGGTTACCTCGGTGACCAATGTCCTCCCGGTACTTGTCTCCCCTGGCAACTGACGATACCGCCCGGTGGTGTCGACCGCGCAACGCGAGCAGACCGGGCGAGTGTAAACCGGAAGCTCGTCTATTTGCATCACTAGTGGAGCCACGAGAGTGCTCTGCGATGCACCGGAAGTCGATGTACCGTTATCTGCCCCCTCCTCCCTCCCCCCTCGACGCTCCACGCGGTGGAGGGGATATGTTTCGCTGGCAACATCTCGAATCGCTGTTGACACGTGCTGGTGGGATCTCGTTGACGGGGACTACGAGCTGGTCAAATCACGTGTCAGGAGTTGATTGTTGTATTGCTTCCTCTTGAACACGGACTTTTGACTCCGAAGAGAGGAGATAGTTCAGTAAGTGGTTGATTTGTGGCTAACCCCACGTGAACCGGGCTCACTCACCTATTTCTAGTTCCGGTCCAATATGAGATCCATATTCAACAAAGTGAAATTAAAATATTTTGAAAATTCCTTGATATTAGTGACGCACACACATGGGTGACTCCATTTTAGGAAAGTGACTGCAAAATGCGTGAAATGCTATGAATCTAGCTTCCTATCCTCATTTCTCACGGGAATATGCGCCCCGAACCTGCATGAGCTGGGACCTTGCCCCCAGACCCCCCATTGTGAACGGAAGTCCTAAGTACGACGTAGGTGCGCCAAAATGAGATGGACTATTGTATAGGAACGCTCATACTCATCTTATTCTTCACGAAAGGATTCAATGCACTCAATCATCCGCTCAATTTTAACCCAACCGAACTGCTGATGAAGTCGGTCACCAAACAATATGAGCATCGTTCGTTCAATTGTCATCATCATTTGTGAAATTGCTTTTTTTATTGATTCGAGACTCCGTGTTTTACTTTCTGTGAACAATGAATATTGCTTCCGTCTCTCGGAGCGTGCGAGTTTAATGACTCGTTCCTTCAATTCATACGAGTTCACTTTTATCCGCGAGAGATGGGGTTCCGAGCGACCGTCCCCCCCATCCTACACCACTGGCGCACGGGTGGTTCGAACCTTCAACGTCCGTCGATGTCAATCCAACATCGAAGATCATAATATCGGCCTCATTCCAGTTTTTGAAAAACTCAGAAGCCTTGGAATGATTTGAACAATCAATCCTCTAGAAGATCGATGGTTTTTAACCAGTGGTCTCTGTATGAAGCAGTACTAACGATTGACAGACGTACGGTTATCCGGCCACATCCGGCTCCATGTTCTCACCACTCAAGGTCTTCGATTAAATATATATATATATATATATATATATATATATATATATATATATATATATATATATATATATGTTGTACCGTGCTCTCGGGTTGACCGCGTACGCTCTTTAGAAGAGAACTGCCGGATCTTAAAAGATCCTTTGTCTCTCCAACGTTTCGGCAAGATGTGACTTGCCATCTTCAGGGGATCCGTAGTCTTCGGCGTGCGTAGATCGAATGACTCGAAGCTCATCGGCCGGTGTTTATATACCCTTTATGGAAAAGGGTCGTCTGTGATTGGCTCTGGTGTCCGTCCAATCACGGTGCGCACTGGACCGTTTGCTCTGCGGTCAGCGTGGCCGCCTGGGTCAGTGCTCCGTTCCTGGTTCCGCTGCTTGCTGTGGGATTCTCTATGCGGTCTGGCTGAGATGCAAGCATGTTGCGAGTGGATGCCCTGGTGGTCGGCCTTGTCGCGCTGCTGGCATCGTCCGGTGGTCTGACTTTCCTTCTCTTGTCAGTGCGTGCTGTTGGCTGTTAAGCTAAGTTAAGCTACCGAGGTATTACTCCTTCGACATAACTATACTTAGACTCACGATACTTTCGAGGGGACTAGCCCTATATGGGGCTCAGGTTCACCCAAGGTGTAACGATTATACGCTACCACAGATATATATAGATATAGATATATATATATATATATATATATATATATATATATATATATATATATATATATATATATATATATATATATGAAGATATATATATATATATATACCTGTAAATATATATATATATATATATATGTCTATATATATATATATATATATATATATATATATATATATATATATATATATATATATATATATATATATATATATATATATATATATATATATATATATATATATATATATATATATATATATATA
>CAXFZR010000080.1:0-54945 GCA_964007535.1 Brachyptera risi
TATATATATATATATATATATATATATATATATATATATATATATATATATATATATATATATATATATATATATATATATATATATATATATATATACATTATATATATATATATATATATATATATATATATATATATATATATATATATATATATATATATATATATATATATATATATATATATATATATATATATATATATATATATATATATATATATATATATATATATATATATATATATATATATATATATATATATATATATATATATATATATATATATATATATATATATATATATATATATATATATATATATATATATATATATATATATATATATATATATATATATATATATATATATATATATATATATATATATATATATATATATATATATATATATATATATATATTTATGCACACATTTACATTTCCTCGTAACTATGTATACACTCTCCGGTTTAATCCGCTTCCGTCTAACGGTGATACAATATTCATTAGAATTGATTCTCAGCTCGCTTGCATTGTTGAACATCTGGCTGATTGCCAGCCTCGCCGGCTCAGCAGACGAGCCGCTTGTTCATGCAAAGACCACCACTCAGAGCGTCACTTATACGACCCAGACACAGCGGGCTGAGACGAGTCACATCACCTCCCAGTCAGGTATCTTTCATCACAGGGAGGAAACTGGCTCGAAGACAGCCCCTCCTGTCCGCAATCATCAGCTCCACTCCAGTTGACGTCCGGCGATAGATTCTCTCCTCTCTCAACGCAAGTGAATACGGTTCCATCATAACTTGGTATATTCCCTGAATATTCATCCATGAACCATCAATCTCACACCTCACCTTATGTGTATCGCATTCTGGTTCGTGGGTCGTGACTAGGGCCATCTAGCTCATGGAATGAACACGATGTAGTGGGACCAACCTATTTCATCATGATACAAGTGAGGTGTTTGAACTTCCATACTAATAACATGGCAGGCATCTGTGGTTCCTTGTGGTCAGTTCAAAGACAAAGGTCCTGATTGCCGGCCGAGATTCAAAGGATTCTCCCGTGAACCAGATGAAGATAAGAGTGGCTAGGGTACCGTTGGCATTGTTGAACTCACAACATCTATAATTTCCTTGAAAAATGATTACAACTTCTAACATCATGATTCTACCAGCCAAGAGTATAGCATTGTAGAGTCTTGTTGTTCTATATAGTTCGATATGGAAGCGATAGTTGCGCTTCAGGCAGTCGGGACCCTGGACTCGGGAACTGACCACGGAGTTATTCCTCTCCCGCGACCCGAGTTGGAGTACCCACCTCATGTCGTGATGGAATAGGTTGGTATCACTGCATCGTGAGATAACCATGCATGTTCTGATTCATGTGATCCCAATGATGGCGAGTCCAGACGGAAGTGCCTGTTGGTTGAGTGATCAGAGACTCTGGAACACCTGGGCTCTAGGTTGTCTGGAGGGCTACAGGTTGTTATGGAGGGCTACAGGTTGTTCTGTAGGGCTCTAGGTTGTCTGGAGGGCTACAGGTTGTTATGGAGGGCTACAGGTTGTTCTGGAGGGCTCTTGGTTGTTTTGGAGGGCTACAGGTGGTTCTGGAGGGCTACAGGTTGTTCTGGAGGGCTACAGGTTGTTATGGAGGGCTACAGGTTGTTATGGAGGGCTACAGGTTGTTCTGTAGGGCTCTAGGTTGTCTGGAGGGCTACAGGTTGTTATGGAGGGCTACAGGTTGTTCTGGAGGGCTCTTGGTTGTTTTGGAGGGCTACAGGTGGTTCTGGAGGGCTACAGGTTGTTCTGGAGGGCTACAGGTTGTTATGGAGGGCTACAGGTTGTTATGGAGGTCTACAGGTTGTTCTGGAGGGCTCTTGGTTGTTTTGGAGGGCTACAGGTGGTTCTGGAGGGCTACAGGTTGTTCTGGAGGGCTCTAGGTTGTCTGGAGGGCTACAGGTTGTTATGGAGATCTACAGGTTGTTATGGAGGGCTACAGGTGGTTCTGGAGGGCTACAGGTGGTTCTGGAGGGCTGCAGGTTGTTTTGGAGGGCTACAGGTTGTTTTGGAGGGCTACAGGTGGTTCTGGAGGGCTACAGGTGGTTCTGGAGGGCTGCAGGTTGTTTTGGAGGGCTACAGGTTGTTTTGGAGGGCTACAGGTGGTTCTGGAGGGCTACAGGTTGTTCTGGAGGGCTACAGGTTGTTTTGGAGGGCTACAGGTGGTTCTGGATGGCTCTAGGTTGTCTGGAGGGCTCTAGGTTGTCTGGAGGGCTACAGGTGGTTCTGGAGGGCTACAGGTTTCTCTGGAGAGCTCACTGCTTGCTGCGAGCAATCAACAAGTCATTGTACGAGACAACAGACTGCACGTGGCAAGCCAAGCGTGTGTTGGCTCTTCTCAAGATGCATTCTAGTTCTGGTTGCTGAATATCGGCTGAGGGTGGTTTCTCCCCATTGGCTCCTGATGGAGCGGTAATATCACCCCCGTGATGCTTGTCCGAACGATTCAAAACTCTCATCCTCTGTGTTCATAGGGAAACATCAGCTGGAAGTATATTATTTGATGTTGATGAGGAAGAAAATCCTCCCAGAATGGAAATTGATCTATCTGTGTATAATTCATTCATTTCAGCTTAGCCACTAGAGGTGATCTCAAGCCAACAATGATGGTGGGGACCCGAGAACATGTGGATAAACTCGTCCCAAACTAGAGTGGAGAATACAATGGTCAACAGTCGACCTCCGTAGCTCAGTTGACTCACGCATTGCTTCAAAAACTGTGCTATCGCCGGGCCTGAGTTCTGGACCCGTGAGGAACATGAGCTTTGTGAATGTTCTCTCACGTGTCGTCACTTTATTGTTTCATAATCACCCGCTCATTCGTACCCCCGTATAACCCAGCTTTCGGTGGGGTCAACGAGCTATTAGGATTATCAACATATGTTCGTATGGGTCAACCCATCTGTAACAGTGATTATTATTATTCTTGAAACTTTGATTTACACGGAGAAAGAAAATCGCTGCTATTCAACTCTTTTGAAATATGTAGCTGTGTTCACCCTCGTCAATTTCGTGCTGAAATATGACAACAATAGGTGATGTTTCCTCACGCCTGGGAATAACACTGTACAGCTTGACTGTGTGAACAGTGCTGGGGATCAGAAGGGTGATATTCTCTCACGCCTGGGAATAACACTGTACAGCTTGACTGTGTGAACAGTGCTGGGGATCAGAAGGGTGATATTCTCTCACTCCTGGGAATAACACTGTACAGCTTGATTGTGTGAACAGCGCTGGTGATCAGAAGGGTGATATTCTCTCACGCCTGGGAATAACACTGTACAGCTTGACTGTGTGAACAGTGCTGGAGATCAGAAGGGTGATATTCTCTCACGCCTGGGAATAGCACTGTACAGCTTGACTGTGTGAACAGTGCTGGGGATCAGAAGGGTGATATTCTCTCACGCCTGGGAATAGCACTGTACAACTTGATTGTGTGAACAGTGCTGGGGATCAGAAGGGTGATATTCTCTCACGCCTGGGAATAACACTGTACAGCTTGACTGTGTGAACAGTGCTGGGGATCAGAAGGGTGATATTCTCTCACGCCTGGGAATAACACTGTACAGCTTGACTGTGTGAACAGTGCTGGGGATCAGAAGGGTGATATTCTCTCACTCCTGGGAATAACACTGTACAGCTTGATTGTGTGAAAAGCGCTGGTGATCAGAAGGGTGATATTCTCTCACGCCTGGGAATAACACTGTACAGCTTGACTGTGTGAACAGTGCTGGAGATCAGAAGGGTGATATTCTCTCACTCCTGGGAATAACACTGTACAGCTTGACTGTGTGAACAGTGCTGGGGATCAGAAGGGTGATATTCTCTCACGCCTGGGAATAGCACTGTACAGCTTGATTGTGTGAACAGTGCTGGAGATCAGAAGGGTGATATTCTCTCACGCCTGGGAATAACACTGTACAGCTTGACTGTGTGAACAGTGCTGGGGATCAGAAGGGTGATATTCTCTCACGCCTGGGAATAACACTGTACAACTTGATTGTGTGAACAGTGCTGGGGATCAGAAGGGTGATATGAACGCTCGACTCCACGTTGCAGCTATTCCCCAGTCCACCTCCAACCTCCCCCCCCCCTTCCCCCAAACATCTGAACCAGCTAACTGCATCCCCATGGTGCATTCCCGCTCTCATCAAAAACATCTCGTCTCCTTTTCCAACCACTTTTATTCGAATGGAAAATAATCAAAACACGACATGAAAAGCGCTGGAATATAATATATCAACAGTTTTTATATGAATATATTATAATATGAGTTATAAATAATGAGGTTCTGTCAACGGACTGAAAAACTCGAAGCAAGGAGAAGGAAAATAGACGAATTGCTTTATTATGAACAACTGTGATGACGATCGGCTGTTTCTTTCGTATGCGTTGACGTGAACGGTCGGGAGATCCGAGACGGCAATTCCAGTTGACTGAGATATTGTAATAAGGAGTGAAAAGTCAGCCTGACATGTCGAGTTTTGCAAGATTATAGCGGATTTTAAGTTTCCGAAGAAATCTTCTCGGAGATTTTGTTCTGGGCGTGTTTTGAAAAGAGTGGCAAATTGTCAGGAAATACAAGAAACGTTTGATTCATGGTATGAGATATTGTTGTACAGTTGCAAGGTACTTGTATGCATTGAAAATGCACTTTTTTCATGTCTTTTTTTTTCATAATTAATATATTTTTTCTTTCTGTTTTTCAAACATGCGAACCTTTTTCGAATCTGATAAATGAGACTCAATTTCGCCATACCTCCCAAAAAAGTGACTGTACTATTTTTTTTTTCGCGCTTCACAGGTCAAACTGAAATTCAAAATAGGTTGAAATTTGGAATACACAGATGTCATTATTCATTTCGACAAGGCATAGTTTTTAGGCGCAATCGTTTGGACCACTTCTGAGAAAACTCATTTCAAAAATTTCAAAAATCCCATTAAAATAACCCAGAAGAAAATATTCGTGGAATAATTTTCATCCGAGACATTTCAAATTCTCAGGAAATTTCACTATAATCATAACACATAATTTTAATTTCAATCTATCAATTTTTTTCATATTTTTAATAATCATACACATTATTCCGAACTTTCACTCAAAACGGATCAGCCATTTTGGTGCGAAAAAATGTTTAATGTAATTTTTTCAAATCACTCAAAGCTTTCAAGATACCAATTAAATCCAAGCCACAGGTGTCATCTCTTGAATGTGAACGATTAAAACAAAGCCTTCTCTATTATCATTGAAATTAATAATGGAAAATAAGATGGCAGTGATGTAATGGTTTGGATCTCAAGGTGTATATATATATATATAATAACCAATCCGAAGATAAGTCGATATATTCCACCTCATCCATCAATGCGGCAACACATAACGCGTTTGCCTAGTAAGAATAATACGGACAGAGACATTTAGCGGACCAATCAAGGGATAGTTATATCACGTGATAAATCGTAAAAAGCAATCTCAGCAAAAACACTCCACTTTAAATGGGAAGATTCGATTACCATACAGACTCATTAATTTGGCAACCCTTGGAGCAGCGTGTGATTTATTGGTTTAAAACAAGACACGGTCTCAATTCGTGAAGAAATAACACCGTTTAATTGTCTCCCTAATGTCTTCCAATTTACACTCCGATTGGCAATAATGTCATAATAAAGTTGGGAAGATTTCAATTCATTCGACATTATCAAGTGCCTTACTCTTGGAAAGAGAAGATGGGTTTCATTGGCAGTAAATTGAGTTATTCGCAGTTATCAGAAGTTCTTTATCGTTCTGATAATGGGAGTGGAAGTTTCAGTTAATAAGTGAAGTCAGGGTGAAATATGACGTTATTCAAGAGACTAATTGTTATCGCCGGGAACTTGCATAGTTTCCACGACAATTTCAAGAGATAATTCCTGACAGATTTCCAACGCATTCTTCCTCAATAGTCGAGCATGTTTCGCAATGTGATGAAGAAATATTCAGACATGGAATATCCATCCCTGAGTTTTCACAGTTATTCCTCAGTGAGCCAGACATTACTTCTGTTCAGTGATTCTTCCCATTTCACCTCGTCTATCCAGGCTTCTTCCCGATAACCGTCCTGCTTTTCGTGTTCTTGGCCCAATATAATTCATGTCATTTCCATGATATCTCAACTTCTCTCTTAACTATCAGTTACTGGAGCTCGTCATCGGGTAATATTCATATCGATATCCGTCAATATTCCGCCATGATGATCTTCTTGACACATTGTTCATTCTCTCGCAGAGTCGTATCTGTCAATATTCCGCCATGATGATCTGCTTGACACATTGTTCATTCTCTCGCAGAGTCGTATCAGTCAAAATACCGCCATGATGATCTTCTTGACACATTGTTCATTCTCTCGCAGAGTCGTATCTGTCAATATTCCGCCATGATGATCTTCTTGACACATTGTTCATTCTCTCGCAGAGTCGTATCTGTCAATATTCCGCCATGATGATCTGCTTGACACATTGTTCATTCTCTCGCAGAGTCGTATCTGTCAATATTCCGCCATGATGATCTTTTTGAAACATAGTTCATTCTCTCGCTAAGTCGTATCTAACAATATTCCGCCATGCCAATCTTCTTGACACATTGTTCATTCTCTCGCGGAGTAGTATCTGTCAATAGTCCGCCATGATGATCTTCTTGACACATTGTTCATCCTCTCGCGGAGTCGTATCAGTCAATATTCCGCCATGTAAATCTTCTTGACACATTGTTCATTCTTTCGTCGAGTCGTATCTGTCAATATTCCGCCATGATGATATTCTTGACACATTGTTCATTCTCTCGCAGAGTCGTATCTGTCAATATTCCGCCATGTCAATCTCCTTGACACAATGTTCATTCTCTCGCAGAGTCGTATCTGTCAATATTCCGCCATGTCAGTATTCTTGATACAATGTTCATTCTCTCGCAGAGTCGTGTCTGTCAATGATCCGCCATGATGATCTTCTTGACACATTGTTCATTCTCTCGCAGAGTCGTATCTGTCAATATTCCGTCATGATGATCTTCTTGACACATTGTTCATTCTCTCGCGGAGTCGTATCTGTCAATATACCGCCATGATGATCTTCTTGACAAAATGTTCATTCTCTCGCAGAGTCGTATCTGTCAAAATACCGCCATGATGATCTTCTTGACAAATTGTTCATTCTCTCGCAGAGTCGTATCAGTCAATATTCCGCCATGATGATCTTCTTGACACATTGTTCATTCTCTCGCAGAGTCGTATCTGTCAATAATCCGCCATGATGATCTGCTTGACACATTGTTCATTCTCTCGTAGAGTCGTATCTGTCAATATACCGCCATGATGATCTTCTTGACAAATTGTTCAATCTCTCGTTGAGTCGTATCTGTCAAAATACCGCCATGATGATCTTCGTGACAAATTGTTCATTCTCTCGCAGAGCCGTATCAGTCAATATTCCGCCATGATGATCTTCTTGACACATTGTTCATTCTCTCGCAGAGTCGTATCTGTCAATATTCCGCCATGATGATATGCTTGACACATTGTTCATTCTCTCGCAGAGTCGTATCTGTCAATATTCCGCCATGATGATATGCTTGACACATTGTTCATTCTCTCGCAGAGTCGTATCTGTCAATATTCCGTCATGTCAATCCTCTTCTGAAGCATTCGCAGGGTCACACAGTAATAGGACATCCAGCCATGTCAATTGGATTGCGATCCGTCGTGTTCATGCCGCACATCCAACACCACGTGGGCTATTCACTGAGAACAGAGCCTTGAGGTGGAGTCCATGAGGAACACGAGGACGTGAAGTAATCGACTGTCTTCTGAGCGAGCCTAACAACACACTGACATACATTCATGCTGCACATCCAACACCACGTGGGCTATTCACTGAGAACAGAGCCTTGAGGTGGAGTCCATGAGGAACACGAGGACGTGAAGTAATCGACTGTCTTCTGAGCGAGCCTAACAACATACTGACATACATTCATGCTGCACATCCAACACCACGTGAGCTATTCACTGAGAACAGAGCCTTGAGGTGGAGTCCATGAGGAACACGAGGACGTGAAGTAATCAACAGTCTTCTGAGCGAGCCTAACAACATACTGACATACATTCATGCTGCACATCCAACACCACGTGGGCTATTCACTGAGAACAGAGCCTTGAGGTGGAGTCCATGAGGAACACGAGGACGTGAAGTAATCAACTGTCTTCTGAGCGAGCCTAACAACATACTGACATACATTCATGCCGCACATCCAACACCACGTGGGCTATTCACTGAGAACAGAGCCTTGAGGTGGAGTCCATGAGGAACACGAGGACGTGAAGTGATCATTTGTCTCCTGAGCGAGCCTAACAACATACTGACATACATTCATGCTGCACATCCAACACCACGTGGGCTATTCACTGAGAACAGAGCCTTGAGGTGGAGTCCATGAGGAACACGAGGACGTGAAGTAATCGACTGTCTTCTGAGCGAGCCTAACAACACACTGACATACATTCATGCTGCACATCCAACACCACGTGGGCTATTCACTGAGAACAGAGCCTTGAGGTGGAGTCCATGAGGAACACGAGGACGTGAAGTAATTAACTGTCTTCCGAGCGAGCCTAACAGCATACTGACATACATTCATGCTGCACATCCAACACCACGTGAGCTATTCACTGAAAAGAGCCTTGAGGTGGAGTCCATGAGGAACACGAGGACGTGAAGTAATCAACTGTCTTCTGAGCGAGCCTAACAGCATACTGACATACATTCATGCTGCACATCCAACACCACGTGGGCTATTCACTGAGAACAGAGCCTTGAGTTGGAGTCCATGGGGAACACGAGGACGTGAAGTAATCAACTGTCTTCTGAGCGAGCCTAACAACATACAGACATACATTCATGCTGCACATCCAACACCACGTGGGCTATTCACTGAGAACAGAGCCTTGAGGTGGAGTCCATGAGGAACACGAGGACGTGAAGTAATCAACTGTCTTCTGAGCGAGCCTAACGACATACTGACATACATTCATGCTGCACATCCAACACCACGTGGGCTATTCACTGAGAACAGAGCCTTGAGGTGGAGTCCATGAGGAACACGAGGACGTGAAGTAATCAACTGTCTTCTGAGCGAGCCTAACATCATACTGACATACATTCATGCTGCACATCCGACACAACGTGGGCTATTCACTGAGAACGGAGCCTTGAGGTGGAGTCCATGAGGAACACGAGGACGTGAAGTAATCAACTGTCTTCTGAGCGAGCCCAACAACATACTGACATACATTCATGCTGCACATCCAACACCACGTGGGCTATTCACTGAGAACAGAGCCTTGAGGTGGAGTCCATGAGGAACACGAGGACGTGAAGTAATCAACTGTCTTCTGAGCGAGCCTAACAACATACTGACATACATTCATGCTGCACATCCAACACCACGTGGCCTATTCACTGAGAACGGAGCCTTGAGATGGAGTCCATGAGGAACACGAGGACGTGAAGTAATCAACTGTCTTCTGAGCGACCCTCACAACATACTGACATACATTCATGCTGCACATCCAACACCACGTGGGCTATTCACTGAGAACAGAGCCTTGAGGTGGAGTCCATGAGGAACACGAGGACGTGAAGTAATCAACTGTCTTCTGAGCGAGCCCAACAGCATACTGACATACATTCATGCTGCACATCCAACACCACGTGAGCTATTCACTGAGAACAGAGCCTTGAGGTGGAGTCCATGAGGAACACGAGGACGTGAAGTAATTAACTGTCTTCCGAGCGAGCCTAACAGCATACTGACATACATTCATGCTGCACATCCAACACCACGTGAGCTATTCACTGAGAAAAGAGCCTTGAGGTGGAGTCCATGAGGAACACGAGGACGTGAAGTAATCAACTGTCTTCTGAGCGAGCCTAACAGCATACTGACATACATTCATGCTGCATATCCAACACCACGGGGGCTATTCACTGAGAACAGAGCCTTGAGGTGGAGTCCATGAGGAACACGAGGATGTGAAGTAATCAACTGTCTTCTGAGCGAGCCTAACAGCATACTGACATACATTCATGCTGCACATCCAACACCACGTGAGCTATTCACTGAGAACAGAGCCTTGAGGTGGAGTCCATGAGGAACACGAGGACGTGAAGTAATCAACTGTCTTCTGAGCGAGCCTAACAACATACTGACATACATTCATGCTGCACATCCAACACCACGTGGGCTATTCACTGAGAAAAGAGCCTTGAGGTGGAGTCCATGAGGAACACGAGGACGTGAAGTAATCAACTGTCTTCTGAGCGAGCCTAACAACATACTGACATACATTCATGCTGCACATCCAACACCACGTGGGCTATTCACTGAGAACAGAGCCTTGAGGTGGAGTCCATGAGGAACACGAGGACGTGAGGTAATCAACTGTCTTCTGAGCGAGCCTAACAACACACTGACATACATTCATGCTGCACATCCAACACCACGTGAGCTATTCACTGAGAACGGAGCCTTGAGGTGGAGTCCATGAGGAACACGAGGACGTGTAGTAATCAACTGTCTTCTGAGCGAGCCTAACAACATACTGACATACATTCAAGCTGCACATCCAACACCACGTGGGCTATTCACTGAGAACAGAGCCTTGAGGTGGAGTCCATGAGGAACACGAGGACGTGAAGTAATCAACTGTCTTCTGAGCGAGCCTAACAACATACTGACATACATTCATGCTGCACATCCAACACCACGTGGGCTATTCACTGAGAACAGAGCCTTGAGGTGGAGTCCATGAGGAACACGAGGACGTGAAGTAATCAACTGTCTTCTGAGCGAGCCTAACAACATACTGACATACATTCATGCTGCACATCCAACACCACGTGGGCTATTCACTGAGAACAGAGCCTTGAGGTGGAGTCCATGAGGAACACGAGGACGTGAAGTAATCAACTGTCTTCTGAGCGAGCCTAACAACATACTGACATACATTCATGCTGCACATCCAACACCACGTGGGCTATTCACTGAGAACAGAGCCTTGAGGTGGAGTCCATGAGGAACACGAGGACGTGAAGTAATCAACTGTCTTCTGAGCGAGCCTAACATCATACTGACATACATTCATGCTGCACATCCAACACCACGTGGGCTATTCACTGAGGACAGAGCCTTGAGGTGGAGTCCATGAGGAACACGTGGACGTGAAGTAATCAACTGTCTTCTGAGCGAGCCTAACAACATACTGACACACATTCATGCTGCACATCCAACACCACGTGGGCTATTCACTGAGAACAGAGCCTTGAGGTGGAGTCCATGAGGAACACGAGGACGTGAAGTAATCAACTGTCTTCTGAGCGAGCCTAACATCATACTGACATACATTCATGCTGCACATCCAACACCACGTGGGCTATTCACTGAGAACAGAGCCTTGAGGTGGAGTCCATGAGGAACAGGGGGACGTGAAGTAATCAACTGTCTTCTGAGCGAGCCTAACAACATACTGACATACATTCATGCTGCACATCCAACACCACGTGGGCTATTCACTGAGAACAGAGCCTTGAGGTGGAGTCCATGAGGAACACGAGGACGTGAAGTAATCAACTGTCTTCTGAGCGAGCCTAACAACATACTGACATACATTCATGCTGCACATCCAACACCACGTGGGCTATTCACTGAGAACAGAGCCTTGAGGTGGAGTCCATGAGGAACACGAGGACGTGAAGTAATCAACTGTCTTCTGAGCGAGCCTAACAACATACTGACATACATTCATGCTGCACATCCAACACCACGTGGGCTATTCACTGAGAACAGAGCCTTGAGGTGGAGTCCATGAGGAACACGAGGACGTGAAGTAATCAACTGTCTTCTGAGCGAGCCTAACAACATACTGACATACATTCATGCTGCACATCCAACACCACGTGGGCTATTCACTGAGGACAGAGCCTTGAGGTGGTGTCCAGGAGTAACACGAGGACGTGAAGTAATCAACTGTCTTCTGAGCGAGCCTAACAACATACTGACATACATTCATGTTGCACATCCAACAACACGTGGGCTATTCACTGAGAACAGAGCCTTGAGGTGGAGTCCATGAGGAACACGAGGACGTGAAGTAATCAACTGTCTTCTGAGCGAGCCTAACAACATACTGACATACATTCATGCTGCACATCCAACACCACGTGGGCTATTCACTGAGAACATAGCCTTGAGGTGGAGTCCATGGGAAACACGAGGAAGTGAAGTAATCAACTGTCTTCTGAGCGAGCCTAACAACATACTGACATACATTCATGCTGAACATCCAACACCACGTGGGCTATTCACTGAGGACAGAGCCTTGAGGTGGAGTCCATGAGGAACACGAGCACGTGAAGTAATCAACTGTCTTCTGAACGAGCCTAACAACATACTGACACACATTCATGCTGCACATCCAACACCACGTGGGCTATTCACTGAGAACAGAGCCTTGAGGTGGAGTCCATGAGGAACACTAGGAAGTGAAGTAATCAACTGTCTTCTGAGCGAGCCTAACAACATACTGACATACATTCATGCTGCACATCCAACACCACGTGGGCTATTCACTGAGAACAGAGCCTTGAGGTGGAGTCCATGAGGAACACGAGGACGTGAAGTAATCAACTGTCTTCTGAGCGAGCCTAACAACATACTGACATACATTCATGCTGCACATCCAACACCACGTGGGCTATTCACTGAGAACAGAGCCTTGAGGTGGAGTCCATGAGGAACACTAGGACGTGAAGTAATCAACTGTCTTCTGAGCGAGCCTAACAACATACTGACATACATTCATGCTGCACATCCAACACCACGTGGGCTATTCACTGAGAACAGAGCCTTGAGGTGGAGTCCATGAGGAACACGAGGACGTGAAGTAATCAACTGTCTTCTGAGCGAGCCTAACAACATACTGACATACATTCATGCTGCACATCCAACACCACGTGGGCTATTCACTGAGAACAGAGCCTTGAGGTGGAGTCCATGAGGAACACGAGGACGTGAAGTAATCAACTGTCTTCTGAGCGAGCCTAACAACATACTGACATACATTCATGCTGCACATCCAACACCACGTGGGCTATTCACTGAGAACAGAGCCTTGAGGTGGAGTCCATGGGGAACACGAGGACGTGAAGTGATCAACTGTCTTCTGAGCGAGCCTAACAACATACTGACATACATTCATGCTGCACATCCAACACCACGTGGGCTATTCACTGAGAACAGAGCCTTGAGGTGGAGTCCATGAGGAACACAAGGACGTGAAGTGATCAACTGTCTTCTGAGCGAGCCTTACATCATACTGACATACATTCATGCTGCACATCCAACACCACGTGGCCTATTCACTGAGAACGGAGCCTTGAGGTGGAGTCCATGAGGAACACGAGGACGTGAAGTAATCAACTGTCTTCTGAGCGAGCCTAACAACATACTGACATACATTCATGCTGCACATCCAACACCACGTGGGCTATTCACTGAGAACAGAGCCTAGAGGTGGAGTCCATGAGGAACACGAGGACGTGAAGTAATCAACTGTCTTCTGAGCGAGCCTAACAACATACTGACATACATTCATGCTGCACATCCAACACCACGTGGGCTATTCACTGAGAACAGAGCCTTGAGGTGGAGACCATGAGGAACACGAGGACGTGAAGTAATCAACTGTCTTCTGAGCGAGCCTAACAACATACTGACATACATTCATGCTGCACATCCAACACCACGTGGGCTATTCACTGAGAACAGAGCCTTGAGGTGGAGTCCATGAGGAACACTAGGACGTGAAGTAATCAACTGTCTTCTGAGCGAGCCTAACAACATACTGACATACATTCATGCTGCACATCCAACACCACGTGGGCTATTCACTGAGGACAGAGCCTTGAGGTGGAGTCCATGAGGAACACGAGCACGTGAAGTAATCAACTGTCTTCTGAGCGAGCCTAACAACATACTGACACACATTCATGCTGCACATCCAACACCACGTGGGCTATTCACTGAGAACAGAGCCTTGAGGTGGAGTCCATGAGGAACACTAGGAAGTGAAGTAATCAACTGTCTTCTGAGCGAGCCTAACAACATACTGACATACATTCATGCTGCACATCCAACACCACGTGGGCTATTCACTGAGAACGGAGCCTTGAGGTGGAGTCCATGAGGAACACGAGCACGTGAAGTAATCAACTGACTTCTGAGCGAGCCTAACAACATACTGACACACATTCATGCTGCACATCCAACACCACGTGGGCTATTCACTGAGAACAGAGCCTTGAGGTAGAGTCCATGAGG
Organism: Brachyptera risi; assembly: GCA_964007535.1. Classification (NCBI taxonomy): domain Eukaryota; kingdom Metazoa; phylum Arthropoda; class Insecta; order Plecoptera; family Taeniopterygidae; genus Brachyptera; species Brachyptera risi. The sequence continues at coordinate 14,471 of CAXFZR010000080.1, forward strand.
AACACGAGGAAGTGAAGTCATCAACTGTCTTCTGAGCGAGCCTAACAGCATACTGACATACATTCATGCTGCACATCCAACACCACGTGGGCTATTCACCGAGAACAGAGCCTTGAGTTGGAGTCCATGAGGTACACGAGGACGTGAATCATCAACTGTCTTCTGAGCGAGCCTAACATCATACTGACATACATTCATGCTGCACATCCAACACCACGTGGGCTATTCACTGAGGACAGAGCCTTGAGGTGGAGTCCATGAGGAACACGAGGACGTGAAGTAATCAACTGTCTTCTGAGCGAGCCTAACAACATACTGACATACATTCATGCTGCACATCCGACACAACGTGGGCTATTCACTGAGAACGGAGCCTTGAGGTGGAGTCCATGAGGAACACGAGGACGTGAAGTAATCAACTGTCTTCTGAGCGAGCCTAACAACATACTGACATACATTCATGCTGCACATCCAACACCACGTGGGCTATTCACAAAGAACAGAGACTTGAGGTGGAGTCCATGAGGAACACGAGGACGTGAAGTAATCAACTGTCTTCTGAGCGAGCCTAACAGCATAATGACATACATTCATGCAAGCACATCCAATACCACGTGGGCTATTCACTGAGAACAGAGCCTTGAGGTGGAGTCCATGAGGAACACGAGGACGTGGAGTAATCAACTGTCTTCTGAGCGAGCCTAACAACATACTGACATACATTCATGCTGCACATCCAACACCACGTGGGCTATTCACTGAGAACAGAGCCTTGAGGTGGAGTCCATGAGGAACACGAGGACGTGAAGTAATCAACTGTCTTCTGAGCGAGCCTAACAACATACTGACATACATTCATGCTGCACATCCAACACCACGTGGGCTATTCACTGAGAACAGAGCCTTGAGGTGGAGTCCATGAGGAACACGAGGACGTGAAGTAATCAACTGTCTTCTGAGCGAGCCTAACAACATACTGACATACATTCATGCTGCACATCCAATACCACGTGGGCTATTCACTGAGAACAGAGCCTTGAGGTGGAGTCCATGAGGAACACGAGGACGTGAAGTAATCAACTGTCTTCTGAGCGAGCCTAACAACATACTGACATACATTCATGCTGCACATCCAACACCACGTGGGCTATTCACTGAGAACAGAGCCTTGAGGTGGAGTCCATGAGGAACACGAGGACGTGAAGTAATCAACTGTCTTCTGAGCGAGCCTAACAACATACTGACATACATTCATGCTGCACATCCAACACCACTTGGGCTATTCACTGAGAACAGAGCCTTGAGGTGGAGTCCATGAGGAACACGAGGACGTGAAGTAATCAACTGTCTTCTGAGCGAGCCTAACAACATACTGACATACATTCATGCTGCACATCCAACACCACGTGGGCTATTCACTGAGAACAGATCCATGAGGTGGAGTCCATGGGGAACACGAGGACGTGAAGTAATCAACTGTCTTCTGAGCGAGCCTAACAACATACTGACATACATTCATGCTGCACATCCAACACCACGTGGGCTATTCACTGAGAACAGAGCCTTGAGGTGGAGTCCATGAGGAACACGAGGACGTGAAGTAATCAACTGTCTTCTGAGCGAGCCTAACAACACACTGACATACATTCATGCTGCACATCCAACACCACGTGGGCTATTCACTGAGAACAGAGCCTTGAGGTGGAGTCCATGAGGAACACGAGGACGTGAAGTAATCAACTGTCTTCTGAGCGAGCCTGACAACATACTGACATACATTCATGCTGCACATCCAACACCACGTGGGCTATTCACTGAGAACAGAGCCTTGAGGTGGAGTCCATGAGGAACACGAGGACGTGAAGTAATCAACTGTCTTCTGAGCGAGCCTAACAACATACTGACATACATTCATGCTGCACATCCAACACCACGTGGGCTATTCACTGAGAACAGAGCCTTGAGGTGGAGTCCATGGGGAACACGAGGACGTGAAGTAATCAACTGTCTTCTGAGCGAGCCTAACAACATACTGACATACATTCATGCTGCACATCCAACACCACGTGGGCTATTCACTGAGAACAGAGCCTTGAGGTGGAGTCCATGAGGAACACGAGGACGTGAAGTAATCAACTGTCTTCTGAGCGAGCCTAACAACATACTGACATACATTCATGCTGCACATCCAACACCACGTGGGCTATTCACTGAGAACAGAGCCTTGAGGTGGAGTCCATGAGGAACACGAGGACGTGAAGTAATCAACTGTCTTCTGAGCGAGCCTAACAACATACTGACATACATTCATGCTGCACATCCACACCACGTGGGCTATTCACTGAGAACAGAGCCTTGAGGTGGAGTCCATGAGGAACACGAAGACGTGAAGTAATCAACTGTCTTCTGAGCGAGCCTAACAACATACTGACATACATTCATGCTGCACATCCAACACCACGTGGGCTATTCACTGAGAACAGAGCCTTGAGGTGGAGTCCATGAGGAACACGAGGACGTGAAGTAATCAACTGTCTTCTGAGCGAGCCTAACAACATACTGACATACATTCATGCTGCACATCCAACACCACGTGGGCTATTCACTGAGAACAGAGCCTTGAGGTGGAGTCCATGGGGAACACGAGGACGTGAAGTGATCAACTTTCTTCTGAGCGAGCCTTACATCATACTGACATACATTCATGCTGCACATCCAACACCACGTGGCCTATTCACTGAGAACGGAGCCTTGAGGTGGAGTCCATGAGGAACACGAGGACGTGAAGTAATCAACTGTCTTCTGAGCGAGCCTAACAACATACTGACATACATTCATGCTGCACATCCAACACCACGTGGGCTATTCACTGAGAACAGAGCTTAGAGGTGGAGTCCATGAGGAACACGAGGACGTGAAGTAATCAACTGTCTTCTGAGCGAGCCCAACAACATACTGACATACATTCATGCTGCACATCCAACACCAAGTGGGCTATTCACAAAGAACATAGCCTTGAGGTGGAGTCCATGAGGAACACGAGGACGTGAAGTAATCAACTGTCTTCTGAGCGAGCCTAACAACATACTGACATACATTCATGCTGCACATCCAACACCACGTGGGCTATTCACTGAGAACAGAGCCTTGAGGTGGAGTCCATGAGGAACACGAGGACGTGAAGTAATCAACTGTCTTCTGAGCGAGCCTAACAACATACTGACATACATTCATGCTGCACATCCAACACCACGTGGGCTATTCACTGAGAACAGAGCCTTGAGGTGGAGTCCATGAGGAACACGAGGACGTGAAGTAATCAACTGTCTTCTGAGCGAGCCTAACAACATACTGACATACATTCATGCTGCACATCCAACACCACGTGGGCTATTCACTGAGAACAGAGCCTTGAGGTGGAGTCCATGAGGAACACTAGGACGTGAAGTAATCAACTGTCTTCTGAGCGAGCCTAACAACATACTGACATACATTCATGCTGCACATCCAACACCACGTGGGCTATTCACTGAGAACAGAGCCTTGAGGTGGAGTCCATGAGGAACACTAGGACGTGAAGTAATCAACTGTCTTCTGAGCGAGCCTAACAACATACTGACATACATTCATGCTGCACATCCAACACCACGTGGGCTATTCACTGAGAACAGAGCCTAGAGGTGGAGTCCATGAGGAACACGAGGACGTGAAGTAATCAACTGTCTTCTGAGCGAGCCTAACAACATACTGACATACATTCATGCTGCACATCCAACACCACGTGGGCTATCCACTGAGAACAGAGCCTTGAGGTGGAGTCCATGAGGAACACTAGGACGTGAAGTAATCAACTGTCTTCTGAGCGAGCCTAACAACATACTGACATACATTCATGCTGCACATCCAACACCACGGGGGCTATTCACTGAGAACAGAGCCTTGAGGTGGAGTCCATGAGGAACACGAGGACGTGAAGTAATCAACTGTCTTCTGAGCGAGCCTTACAACATACTGACAAACATTCATGCTGCACATCCAACACCACGTGGGCTATTCACTGAGAACAGAGCCTTGAGGTGGAGTCCATGAGGAACACGAGGACGTGAAGTAATCAACTGTCTTCTGAGCGAGCCTAACAACATACTGACATACATTCATGCTGCACATCCAACACCACGTGGGCTATTCACTGAGAACAGAGCCTTGAGGTGGAGTCCATGAGGAACACGGGGACGTGAAGTAATCAACTGTCTTCTGAGCGAGCCTAACAACATACTGACATACATTCATGCTGCACATCCAACACCACGTGGGCTATTCACTGAGAACAGAGCCTTGAGGTGGAGTCCATGAGGAACACGAGGACGTGAAGTAATCAACTGTCTTCTGAGTTAGCCTAACAACATACTGACATACATTCATGCTGCACATCCAACACCACGTGGGCTATTCACTGAGAACAGAGCCTTGAGGTGGAGTCCATGAGGAACACGAGGACGTGAAGTAATCAACTGTCTTCTGAGCGAGCCTAACAACATACTGACATACATTCATGCTGCACATCCAACACCACGTGGGCTATTCACTGAGAACAGAGCCTTGAGGTGGAGCCCATGGGGAACACGAGGACGTGAAGTAATCAACTGTCTTCTGAGCAGGCCTAACAACATACTGACATACATTCATGCTGCACATCCAACACCACGTGGGCTATCCACTGAGAACAGAGCCTTGAGGTGGAGTCCATGGGGAACACGAGGACGTGAAGTGATCAACTGTCTTCTGAGCGAGCCTTACATCATACTGACATACATTCATGCTGCACATCCAACACCACGTGGCCTATTCACTGAGAACGGAGCCTTGAGGTGGAGTCCATGAGGAACACGAGGACGTGAAGTAATCAACAGTCTTCTGAGCGAGCCTAACAACATACTGACATACATTCATGCTGCACATCCAACACCACGTGGGCTATTCACTGAGAACAGAGCCTAGAGGTGGAGTCCATGAGGAACACGAGGACGTGAAGTAATCAACTGTCTTCTGAGCGAGCCCAACAACATACTGACATACATTCATGCTGCACATCCAACACCACGTGGGCTATTCACTGAGAACAGAGCCTTGAGGTGGAGTCCATGAGGAACACAAGGACGTGAAGTAATCAACTGTCTTCTGAGCGAGCCTAACAACATACTGACATACATTCATGCTGCACATCCAACACCACGTGGGCTATTCACTGAGAACAGAGCCTTGAGGTGGAGTCCATGAGGAACACGAGGACGTGAAGTAATCAACTGTCTTCTGAGCGAGCCTAACAACATACTGACATACATTCATGCTGCACATCCAACACCACGTGGGCTATTCACTGAGAACAGAGCCTTGAGGTGGAGTCCATGAGGAACACGAGGACGTGAAGTGATCAACTGTCTTCTGAGCGAGCCTAACAACATACTGACATACATTCATGCTGCACATCCAACACCACGTGGGCTATTCACTGAGAACAGAGCCATGAGGTGGAGTCCATGAGGAACACGAGGACGTGAAGTAATCAACTGTCTTCTGAGCGAGCCTAACATCATACTGACATACATTCATGCTGCACATCCAACACCACGTGGGCTATTCACTGAGAACAGAGCCTTGAGTTGGAGTCCATGAGGAACACGAGGACGTGAAGTGATCAACTGTCTTCTGAGCGAGCCTAACAACATACTGACACACATTCATGCTGCACATCCAACACCACGTGGGCTATTCACTGAGAACAGAGCCTTGAGGTGGAGTCCATGAGGAACACGAGGACGTGAAGTAATCAACTGTCTTCTGAGCGAGCCTAACAACATACTGACATACATTCATGTTGCACATCCAACAACACGTGGCCTATTCACTGAGAACAGAGCCTTGAGTTGGAGTCCATGGGGAACACGAGGACGTGAAGTAATCAACTGTCTTCTGAGCGAGCCTAACAACATACTGACATACATTCATGCTGCACATCCAATACCACGTGGGCTATTCACTGAGAACAGAGCCTTGAGGTGGAGTCCATGAGGAACACGAGGACGTGAAGTAATCAACTGTCTTCTGAGCGAGCCTAACAACATACTGACATACATTCATGTTGCACATCCAACAACACGTGGCCTATTCACTGAGAACAGAGCCTTGAGTTGGAGTCCATGGGGAACACGAGGACGTGAAGTAATCAACTGTCTTCTGAGCGAGCCTAACAACATACTGACATACATTCATGCTGCACATCCAACACCACGTGGGCTATTCACTGAGAACAGAGCCTTGAGGTGGAGTCCATGAGGAACACGAGGACGTGAAGTAATCAACTGTCTTCTGAGCGAGCCTAACAACATACTGACACACATTCATGCTGCACATCCAACACCACGTGGGCTATTCACTGAGAACAGAGCCTTGAGGTGGAGTCCATGAGGAACACGAGGACGTGAAGTAATCAACTGTCTTCTGAGCGAGCCTAACAACATACTGACACACATTCATGCTGCACATCCAACACCACGTGGGCTATTCACTGAGAACAGAGCCTTGAGGTGGAGTCCATGAGGAACACGAGGACGTGAAGTAATCAACTGTCTTCTGAGCGAGCCTAACAACATACTGACATACAAGCATGCTGCACATCCAACACCACGTGGGCTATTCACTGAGAACAGAGCCTTGAGGTGGAGTCCATGAGTAACACGAGGACGTGAAGTAATCAACTGTCTTCTGAGCGAGCCTAACAACATACTGACACACATTCATGCTGCACATCCAACACCACGTGGGCTATTCACTGAGAACAGAGCCTTGAGGTGGAGTCCATGAGGAACACGAGGACGTGAAGTAATCAACTGTCTTCTGAGCGAGCCTAACAACATACTGACACACATTCATGCTGCACATCCAACACCACGTGGGCTATTCACTGAGAACAGAGCCTTGAGGTGGAGTCCATGAGGAACACGAGGACGTGAAGTAATCAACTGTCTTCTGAGCGAGCCTAACAACATACTGACATACAAGCATGCTGCACATCCAACACCACGTGGGCTATTCACTGAGAACAGAGCCTTGAGGTGGAGTCCATGAGGAACACGAGGACGTGAAGTAATCAACTGTCTTCTGAGCGAGCCCAACAACATACTGACATACATTCATGCTGCACATCCAACACCACGTGGGCTATTCACTGAGAACAGAGCCTTGAGGTGGAGTCCATGAGGAACACGGGGACGTGAAGTAATCAACTGTCTTCTGAGCGAGCCTAACAAAATACTGACATACATTCATGCTGCACATCCAACACCACGTGGGCTATTCACTGAGAACAGAGCCTTGAGGTGGTGTCCATGAGGAACACGAGGACGTGAAGTAATCAACTGTCTTCTGAGCGAGCCTAACAACATACTGACATACATTCATGCTGCACATCCAACACCACGTGGGCTATTCACTGAGAACAGAGCCTTGAGGTGGAGTCCATGAGGAACACGAGGACGTGAAGTAATCAACTGTCTTCTGAGCGAGCCTAACAACATACTGACATACATTCATGCCGCATATCCAACACCACGTGGGCTATTCACTGAGAACAGAGCCTTGAGGTGGAGTCCATGAGGAACACGAGGACGTGAAGTAATCAACTGTCTTCTGAGCGAGCCTTACATCATACTGACATACATTCATGCTGCACATCCAACACCACGTGGGCTATTCACTGAGAACAGAGCCTTGAGGTGGAGTCCATGAGGAACACGAGGACGTGAAGTAATCAACTGTCTTCTGAGCGAGCCTAACAACATACTGACATACATTCATGCTGCACATCCAACACCACGTGGGCTATTCACTGAGAACAGAGCCTTGAGGTGGAGTCCATGGGGAACACGAGGACGTGAAGTAATCAACTGTCTTCTGAGCGAGCCTTACATCATACTGACATACATTCATGCTGCACATCCAACACCACGTGGGCTATTCACTGAGAACAGAGCCTTGAGGTGGAGTCCATGAGGAACACGAGGACGTGAAGTAATCAACTGTCTTCTGAGCGAGCCTAACAACATACTGACATACATTCATGCTGCACATCCAACACCACGTGGGCTATTCACTGAGAACAGAGCCTTGAGGTGGAGTCCATGAGGAACACGAGGACGTGAAGTAATCAACTATCTTCTGAGCGAGCCTAACAACATACTGACATACATTCATGCTGCACATCCAACACCACGTGGGCTATTCACTGAGAACAGAGCCTTGAGGTGGAGTCCATGAGGAACACGAGGACGTGAAGTAATCAACTCTCTTCTGAGCGAGCCTAACAACATACTGACATACATTCATGCTGCACATCCAACACCACGTGGGCTATTCACTGAGAACAGAGCCTTGAGGTGGAGTCCATGAGGAACACGAGGACGTGAAGTAATCAACTGTCTTCTGAGCGAGCCTAACAACATACTGACATACATTCATGCTGCACATCCAACACCACGTGGGCTATTCACTGAGAACAGAGCCTTGATGTGGAGTCCATTAGGAACACGAGGACGTGAAGTAATCAACTGTCTTCTGAGCGAGCCTAACAACATACTGACATACATTCATGCTGCACATCCAACACCACGTGGGCTATTCACTGAGAACAGAGCCTTGAGGTGGAGTCCATGAGGAACACGAGGACGTGAAGTAATCAACTGTCTTCTGAGTGAGCCTAACAACATACTGACATACATTCATGCTGCACATCCAACACCACGTGGGCTATTCAATGAGAACAGAGCCTTGAGGTGGAGTCCATGGGGAACACGAGGACGTGAAGTAATCAACTGTCTTCTGAGCGAGCCTAACAACATACTGACTTACATTCATGCTGCACATCCAACACCACGTGGGCTATTCACTGAGAACAGAGCCTTGAGGTGGAGTCCATGAGGAACACGAGGACGTGAAGTAATCAACTGTCTTCTGAGTGAGCCTAACAACATACTGACATACATTCATGCTGCACATCCAACACCAGGTGGGCTATTCACTGAGAACAGAGCCTTGAGGTGGAGTCCATGAGGAACACGAGGACGTGAAGTAATCAACTGTCTTCTGAGCGAGCCTAACAACATACTGACATACATTCATGCTGCACATCCAACACCACGTGGGCTATTCACTGAGAACAGAGCCTTGAGGTGGAGTCCATGAGGAACACGAGGACGTGAAGTAATCAACTGTCTTCTGAGCGAGCCTAACAACATACTGACTTACATTCATGCTGCACATCCAACACCACGTGGGCTATTCACTGAGAACAGAGCCTTGAGGTGGAGTCCATGAGGAACACGAGGACGTGAAGTAATCAACTGTCTTCTGAGCGAGCCTAACAACATACTGACATACATTCATGCTGCACATCCAACACCACGTGGGCTGTTCACTGAGAACAGAGCCTTGAGGTGGAGTCCATGAGGAACACGAGGACGTGAAGTAATCAACTGTCTTCTGAGCGAGCCCAACAACATACTGACATCCATTCATGCCGCACATCCAACACCACGTGGGCTATTCACTGAGAACAGAGCCTTGAGGTGGAGTCCATGAGGAACACGAGGACGTGAAGTAATCAACTGTCTTCTGAGCGAGCCTAACAACATACTGACATACATTCATGCTGCACATCCAACACCACGTGGGCTATTCACTGAGAACAGAGCCTTGAGGTGGAGTCCATGAGGAACACGAGGACGTGAAGTAATCAACTGTCTTCTGAGCGAGCCTAACAACATACTGACAAACATTCATGCTGCACATCCAACACCACGTGGGCGATTCACTGAGAACAGAGCCTCGAGGTGGAGTCCATGAGGAACACGAGGACGTGTAGTAATCAACTGTTTTCTGAGCGAGCCTAACAACATACTGACATACATTCATGCTGCACATCCAACACCACGTGGGCTATTCACTGAGAACAGAGCCTTGAGGTGGAGTCCATGAGGAACACGAGGACGTGAAGTAATCAACTGTCTTCTGAGCGAGCCTAACAACATACTGACATACATTCATGCTGCACATCCAACACCACGTGGGCTATTCACTGAGAACAGAGCCTTGAGGTGGAGTCCATGAGGAACACGAGGACGTGAAGTAATCAACTGTCTTCTGAGCGAGCCTAACAACATACTGACATACATTCGTGCTGCACATCCAACACCACGTGGGCTATTCACTGAGAACAGAGCCTTGAGGTGGAGTCCATGAGGAACACGAGGACGTGAAGTAATCAACTCTCTTCTGAGCGAGCCTAACAACATACTGACATACATTCATGCTGCACATCCAACACCACGTGAGCTATTCACTGAGAACAGAGCCTTGAGGTGGAGTCCATGAGGAACACGAGGACGTGAAGTAATCAACTGTCTTCTGAGCGAGCCTAACAACATACTGACATACATTCATGCTGCACATCCAACACCACGTGGGCTATTCACTGAGAACAGAGCCTTGAGGTGAAGTCCATGAGGAACACGAGGACGTGAAGTGATCAACTGTCTTCTGAGCGAGCCCAACAACATACTGACATACATTCATGCCGCATATCCAACACCACGTGGGCTATTCACTGAGAACGGAGCCTTGAGGTGGAGTCCATGAGGAACACGAGGACGTGAAGTAATCAACTGTCTTCTGAGCGAGCCCAACAACATACTGACATACATTCATGCCGCATATCCAACACCACGTGGGCTATTCACTGAGAACGGAGCCTCGAGGTGGAGTCCATGAGGAACACGAGGACGTGAAGTAATCAACTGTCTTCTGAGCGAGCCTAACAACATACTGACATACATTCATGCCGCCCATCCAACACCACGTGGGCTATTCACTGAGAACAGAGCCTTGAGGTGGAGTCCATGGGGAACACGAGGACGTGGAGTAATCAACTGTCTTCTGAGCGAGCCTAACAACATACTGACATACATTAATGCTGCACATCCAACACCACGTGGGCTATTCACTGAGAACAGAGCCTTGAGGTGGAGTCCATGAGGAACACGAGGACGTGAAGTGATCATTTGTCTTCTGAGCGAGCCTAACAACATACTGACATACATTCATGCTGCACATCCAACACCACGTGGGCTATTCACTGAGAACAGAGCCATGAGGTGGAGTCCATGAGGAACACGAGGACGTGAAGTAATCAACTGTCTTCTGAGCGAGCCTAACAACATACTGACATACATTCATGCTGCACATCCAACACCACTTGGGCTATTCACTGAGAACAGAGCCTTGAGGTGGAGTCCATGAGGAACACGAGGACGTGAAGTAATCAACTGTCTTCTGAGCGAGCCCAACAACATACTGACATATATTCATGCCGCATATCCAACACCACGTGGGCTATTCACTGAGAACGGAGCCTTGAGGTGGAGTCCATGAGGAACACGAGGACGTGACGTAATCAACTGTCTTCTGAGCGAGCCTAACAACATACTGACATACATTCATGCTGCACATCCAACACCACGTGGGCTATTCACTGAGAACAGAGCCTTGAGGTGGAGTCCATGAGACACACGAGGACGTGAAGTAATCAACTGTCTTCTGAGCGAGCCTAACAACATACTGACATACATTCATGCTGCACATCCAACACCACGTGGGCTATTCACTGAGAACAGAGCCTTGAGGTGGAGTCCATGAGGAACACGAGGACGTGAAGTAATCAACTGTCTTCTGAGCGAGCCTAACAACATACTGACATACATTCATGCTGCACATCCAACACCACGTGGGCTATTCACTGAGAACAGAGCCTTGAGGTGGAGTCCATGAGGAACACGAGGACGTGAAGTAATCGACTGTCTCCTGAGCGAGCCTAACAGCATACTGACATACATTCATGCTGCACATCCAACACCACGTGGGCTATTCACTGAGAACAGAGCCTTGAGTTGGAGTCCATGGGGAACACGAGGACGTGAAGTAATCAACTGTCTTCTGAGTGAGCCTAACAACATACTGACATACATTCATGCTGCACATCCAACACCACGTGGGCTATTCACTGAGAACAGAGCCTTGAGGTGGAGTCCATGAGGAACACGAGGACGTGAAGTGATCATTTGTCTTCTGAGCGAGCCTAACAACATACTGACATACATTCATGCTGCACATCCAACACCACTTGGGCTATTCACTGAGAACAGAGCCTTGAGGTGGAGTCCATGAGGAACACGAGGACGTGAAGTAATCAACTGTCTTCTGAGCGAGCCCAACAACATACTGACATATATTCATGCCGCATATCCAACACCACGTGGGCTATTCACTGAGAACGGGGCCCTGAGGTGGAGTCCATGAGGAACACGAGGACGTGACGTAATCAACTGTCTTCTGAGCGAGCCTAACAACATACTGACATACATTCATGCTGCACATCCAACACCACGTGGGCTATTCACTGAGAACAGAGCCATGAGGTGGAGTCCATGAGGAACACGAGGACGTGAAGTAATCAACTGTCTTCTGAGCGAGCCTAACAACATACTGACATACATTCATGCTGCACATCCAACACCACTTGGGCTATTCACTGAGAACAGAGCCTTGAGGTGGAGTCCATGAGGAACACGAGGACGTGAAGTAATCAACTGTCTTCTGAGCGAGCCCAACAACATACTGACATATATTCATGCCGCATATCCAACACCACGTGGGCTATTCACTGAGAACGGAGCCCTGAGGTGGAGTCCATGAGGAACACGAGGACGTGAAGTAATCAACTGTCTTCTGAGCGAGCCCAACAACATACTGACATACATTCATGCTGCACATCCAACACCACGTGGGCTATTCACTGAGAACAGAGCCTTGAGTTGGAGTCCATGAGGAACACGAGGACGTGAAGTAATCAACTGTCTTCTGAGCGAGCCTAACAACATACTGACATACATTCATGCTGCACATCCAACACCACGTGGGCTATTCACTGAGATCAGAGCCTTGAGGTGGAGTCCATGAGGAAAACGAGGACGTGAAGTAATCAACTGTCTTCTGAGCGAGCCTAACAACATACTGACATACATTCATGCTGCACATCCAATACCACGTGGGCTATTCACTGAGAACAGAGCCTTGAGGTGGAGTCCATGGGGAACACGAGGACGTGAAGTAATCAACTGTCTTCTGAGCGAGCCTAACAACATACTGACATACATTCATGCTGCACATCCAACACCACGTGAGATATTCACTGAGAACAGAGCCTTGAGGTGGAGTCCATGGGGAACACGAGGACGTGAAGTAATCAACTGTCTTCTGAGCGAGCCTAACAACATACTGACATACATTCATGCTGCACATCCAACACCACGTGGGCTATTCACTGAGAACAGAGACTTGAGGTGGAGTCCATGAGGAACACGAGGACGTGAAGTAATCAACTGTCTTCTGAGCGAGCCTAACAACGTACTGACATTCATTCATGCTGCACATCCAACACCACGTGGGCTATTCACTGAGAACAGAGCCTTGAGGTGGGGTCCATGAGGAACACGAGGACGTGAAGTAATCAACTGTCTTCTGAGCGAGCTTAACAACATACTGACTTACATTCATGCTGCACATCCAACACCACGTGGGCTATTCACTGAGAACAGAGCCTTGAGGTGGAGTCCATGAGGAACACGAGGACGTGAAGTAATCAACTGTCTTCTGAGCGAGCTTAACAACATACTGACTTACATTCATGCTGCACATCCAACACCACGTGGGCTATTCACTGAGAACAGAGCCTTGAGGTGGAGTCCATGAGGAACACGAGGACGTGAAGTAATCAACTGTCTTCTGAGCGAGCCTAACAACATACTGACATACATTCATGCTGCACATCCAACACCACGTGGGCTATTCACTGAGAACAGAGCCTTGAGGTGGAGTCCATGAGGAACACGAGGACGTGAAGTAATCAACTCTCTTCTGAGCGAGCCTAACAACATACTGACATACATTCATGCTGCACATCCAACACCACGTGAGCTATTCACTGAGAACAGAGCCTTGAGGTGGAGTCCATGAGAAACACGAGGACGTGAAGTAATCAACTGTCTTCTGAGCGAGCCCAACAACATACTGACATACATTCATGCTGCACATCCAACACCACGTGGGCTATTCACTGAGAACAGAGCCTTGAGGTGGAGTCCATGGGGAACACAGGGACGTGAAGTAATCAACTGTCTTCTGAGCGAGCCTAACAACATACTGACATACATTCATGCTGCACATCCAACACCACGTGGGCTATTCACTGAGAACAGAGCCTTGAGGTGGAGTCCATGAGGAACACGAGGACGTGAAGTGATCAACTGTCTTCTGAGCGAGCCTAACAACATACTGACATACATTCATGCTGCACATCCAACACCACGTGGGCTATTCACTGAGAACAGAGCCTTGAGGTGGAGTCCATGAGAAACACGAGGACGTGAAGTAATCAACTGTCTTCTGAGCGAGCCCAACAACATACTGACATACATTCATGCTGCACATCCAACACCACGTGGGCTATTCACTGAGAACAGAGCCTTGAGGTGGAGTCCATGGGGAACACAGGGACGTGAAGTAATCAACTGTCTTCTGAGCGAGCCTAACAACATACTGACATACATTCATGCTGCACATCCAACACCACGTGGGCTATTCACTGAGAACAGAGCCTTGAGGTGGAGTCCATGAGGAACACGAGGACGTGAAGTGATCAACTGTCTTCTGAGCGAGCCTAACAACATACTGACATACATTCATGCTGCACATCCAACACCACGTGGGCTATTCACTGAGAACAGAGCCTCGAGGTGGAGTCCATGAGGAACACGAGGACGTGAAGTAATCAACTGTCTTCTGAGCGAGCCTAACAACATACTGACATACATTAATGCTGCACATCCAACACCACGTGGGCTATTCACTGAGAACAGAGCCTTGAGGTGGAGTCCATGAGGAACACGAGGACGTGAAGTAATCAACTGTCTTCTGAGCGAGCCTAACAACATACTGACATACATTCATGCTGCACATCCAACACCAAGGGGGCTATTCACTGAGAACAGAGCCTTGAGGTGGAGTCCATGAGGAACACGAGGACGTGAAGTAATCAACTGTCTTCTGACGAGCCTAACAACATACTGACATACATTCATGCTGCACATCCAACACCACGTGGGCTATTCACTGAGAACAGAGCCTTGAGGTGGAGTCCATGGGGAACACGAGGACGTGAAGTAATCAACTGTCTTCTGAGCGAGCCCAACAACATACTGACATACATTCATGCCGCATATCCAACACCACGTGGCCTATTCACTGAGAACAGAGCCTTGAGGTGGAGTCCATGGGGAACACGAGGACGTGAAGTAATCAACTGTCTTCTGAGCGAGCCTAACAACATACTGACATACATTCATGCTGCACATCCAACACCACGTGGGCTATTCACTGAGAACAGAGCCTTGAGGTGGAGTCCATGGGGAACACGAGGACGTGAAGTGATCAACTTTCTTCTGAGCGAGCCTAACAACATACTGACATACATTCATGCTGCACATCCAACACCACGTGGGCTATTCACTGAGAACGGAGCCTTGAGGTGGAGTCCATGAGGAACACGAGGACGTGAAGTAATCAACTGTCTTCTGAGCGAGCCTAACAACATACTGACATACATTCATGCTGCACATCCAACACCACGTGGGCTATTCACTGAGAACAGAGCCTTGAGGTGGAGTCCATGAGAAACACGAGGACGTGAAGTAATCAACTGTCTTCTGAGCGAGCCTAACATCATACTGACATACATTCATGCTGCACATCCAACACCACGTGGGCTATTCACTGAGAACGGAGCCTTGAGGTGGAGTCCATGAGGAACACGAGGACGTGAAGTAATCAACTGTCTTCTGAGCGAGCCTAACATCATACTGACATACATTCATGCTGCACATCCAACACCACGTGGGCTATTCACTGAGAACAGAGCCTTGAGGTGGAGTCCATGAGGAACACGAGGACGTGAAGTAATCAACTGTCTTCTGAGCGAGCCTAACAACATACTGACATACATTCATGCTGCACATCCAACACCACGTGGCCTATTCACTGAGAACAGAGCCTTGAGGTGGAGTCCATGAGGAACACGAGGACGTGAAGTAATCAACTGTCTTCTGAGCGAGCCTAACAACATACTGACATACATTCATGCTGCACATCCAACACCACGTGGGCTATTCACTGAGAACAGAGCCTTGAGGTGGAGTCCATGAGGAACACGAGGACGTGAAGTAATCAACTGTCTTCTGAGCGAGCCTAACAACATACTGACATACATTCATGCCGCATATCCAACACCACGTGGGCTATTCACTGAGAACAGAGCCTTGAGGTGGAGTCCATGAGGAACACGATGACGTGAAGTAATCAACTGTCTTCTGAGCGAGCCCAACAACACACTGACATACATTCATGCTGCACATCCAACACCACGTGGGCTATTCACTGAGAACAGAGCCTTTAGGTGGAGTCCATGAGGAACACGAGGACGTGAAGTAATCAACTGTCTTCTGAGCGAGCCTAACAACATACTGACATACATTCATGCTGCACATCCAACACCACTTGGGCTATTCACTGAGAACAGAGCCTTGAGGTGGAGTCCATGAGGAACACGAGGACGTGAAGTAATCAACTGTCTTCTGAGCGAGCCCAACAACATACTGACATATATTCATGCCGCATATCCAACACCACGTGGGCTATTCACTGAGAACGGAGCCCTGAGGTGGAGTCCATGAGGAACACGAGGACGTGAAGTAATCAACTGTCTTCTGAGCGAGCCCAACAACATACTGACATACATTCATGCTGCACATCCAACACCACGTGGGCTATTCACTGAGAACAGAGCCTTGAGTTGGAGTCCATGAGGAACACGAGGACGTGAAGTAATCAACTGTCTTCTGAGCGAGCCTAACAACATACTGACATACATTCATGCTGCACATCCAACACCACGTGGGCTATTCACTGAGATCAGAGCCTTGAGGTGGAGTCCATGAGGAAAACGAGGACGTGAAGTAATCAACTGTCTTCTGAGCGAGCCTAACAACATACTGACATACATTCATGCTGCACATCCAATACCACGTGGGCTATTCACTGAGAACAGAGCCTTGAGGTGGAGTCCATGAGGAACACGAGGACGTGAAGTGATCAACTGTCTTCTGAGCGAGCCTAACAACATACTGACATACATTCATGCTGCACATCCAACACCACGTGGGCTATTCACTGAGAACAGAGCCTTGAGGTGGAGTCCATGGGGAACACGAGGACGTGAAGTAATCAACTGTCTTCTGAGCGAGCCTAACAACATACTGACATACATTCATGCTGCACATCCAACACCACGTGGGCTATTCACTGAGAACAGAGCCTTGAGGTGGAGTCCATGGGGAACACGAGGACGTGAAGTAATCAACTGTCTTCTGAGCGAGCCTAACAACATACTGACATACATTCATGCCGCACATCCAACACCACGTGGGCTATTCACTGAGAACAGAGCCTTGAGGTGGAGTCCATGAGGAACACGAGGACGTGAAGTAATCAACTGTCTTCTGAGCGAGCCTAACAACATACTGACATACATTCATGCTGCACATCCAACACCACGTGGGCTATTCACTGAGAACAGAGCCTTGAGGTGGAGTCCATGGGGAACACGAGGACGTGAAGTAATCAACTGTCTTCTGAGCGAGCCTAACAACATACTGACATACATTCATGCTGCACATCCAACACCACGTGAGATATTCACTGAGAACAGAGCCTTGAGGTGGAGTCCATGGGGAACACGAGGACGTGAAGTAATCAACTGTCTTCTGAGCGAGCCTAACAACATACTGACATACATTCATGCTGCACATCCAACACCACGTGGGCTATTCACTGAGAACAGAGACTTGAGGTGGAGTCCATGAGGAACACGAGGACGTGAAGTAATCAACTGTCTTCTGAGCGAGCCTAACAACGTACTGACATTCATTCATGCTGCACATCCAACACCACGTGGGCTATTCACTGAGAACAGAGCCTTGAGGTGGGGTCCATGAGGAACACGAGGACGTGAAGTAATCAACTGTCTTCTGAGCGAGCTTAACAACATACTGACTTACATTCATGCTGCACATCCAACACCACGTGGGCTATTCACTGAGAACAGAGCCTTGAGGTGGAGTCCATGAGGAACACGAGGACGTGAAGTAATCAACTGTCTTCTGAGCGAGCTTAACAACATACTGACTTACATTCATGCTGCACATCCAACACCACGTGGGCTATTCACTGAGAACAGAGCCTTGAGGTGGAGTCCATGAGGAACACGAGGACGTGAAGTAATCAACTGTCTTCTGAGCGAGCCTAACAACATACTGACATACATTCATGCTGCACATCCAACACCACGTGGGCTATTCACTGAGAACAGAGCCTTGAGGTGGAGTCCATGAGGAACACGAGGACGTGAAGTAATCAACTCTCTTCTGAGCGAGCCTAACAACATACTGACATACATTCATGCTGCACATCCAACACCACGTGAGCTATTCACTGAGAACAGAGCCTTGAGGTGGAGTCCATGAGAAACACGAGGACGTGAAGTAATCAACTGTCTTCTGAGCGAGCCCAACAACATACTGACATACATTCATGCTGCACATCCAACACCACGTGGGCTATTCACTGAGAACAGAGCCTTGAGGTGGAGTCCATGGGGAACACAGGGACGTGAAGTAATCAACTGTCTTCTGAGCGAGCCTAACAACATACTGACATACATTCATGCTGCACATCCAACACCACGTGGGCTATTCACTGAGAACAGAGCCTTGAGGTGGAGTCCATGAGGAACACGAGGACGTGAAGTGATCAACTGTCTTCTGAGCGAGCCTAACAACATACTGACATACATTCATGCTGCACATCCAACACCACGTGGGCTATTCACTGAGAACAGAGCCTTGAGGTGGAGTCCATGAGAAACACGAGGACGTGAAGTAATCAACTGTCTTCTGAGCGAGCCCAACAACATACTGACATACATTCATGCTGCACATCCAACACCACGTGGGCTATTCACTGAGAACAGAGCCTTGAGGTGGAGTCCATGGGGAACACAGGGACGTGAAGTAATCAACTGTCTTCTGAGCGAGCCTAACAACATACTGACATACATTCATGCTGCACATCCAACACCACGTGGGCTATTCACTGAGAACAGAGCCTTGAGGTGGAGTCCATGAGGAACACGAGGACGTGAAGTGATCAACTGTCTTCTGAGCGAGCCTAACAACATACTGACATACATTCATGCTGCACATCCAACACCACGTGGGCTATTCACTGAGAACAGAGCCTCGAGGTGGAGTCCATGAGGAACACGAGGACGTGAAGTAATCAACTGTCTTCTGAGCGAGCCTAACAACATACTGACATACATTAATGCTGCACATCCAACACCACGTGGGCTATTCACTGAGAACAGAGCCTTGAGGTGGAGTCCATGAGGAACACGAGGACGTGAAGTAATCAACTGTCTTCTGAGCGAGCCTAACAACATACTGACATACATTCATGCTGCACATCCAACACCAAGGGGGCTATTCACTGAGAACAGAGCCTTGAGGTGGAGTCCATGAGGAACACGAGGACGTGAAGTAATCAACTGTCTTCTGACGAGCCTAACAACATACTGACATACATTCATGCTGCACATCCAACACCACGTGGGCTATTCACTGAGAACAGAGCCTTGAGGTGGAGTCCATGGGGAACACGAGGACGTGAAGTAATCAACTGTCTTCTGAGCGAGCCCAACAACATACTGACATACATTCATGCCGCATATCCAACACCACGTGGCCTATTCACTGAGAACAGAGCCTTGAGGTGGAGTCCATGGGGAACACGAGGACGTGAAGTAATCAACTGTCTTCTGAGCGAGCCTAACAACATACTGACATACATTCATGCTGCACATCCAACACCACGTGGGCTATTCACTGAGAACAGAGCCTTGAGGTGGAGTCCATGGGGAACACGAGGACGTGAAGTGATCAACTTTCTTCTGAGCGAGCCTAACAACATACTGACATACATTCATGCTGCACATCCAACACCACGTGGGCTATTCACTGAGAACGGAGCCTTGAGGTGGAGTCCATGAGGAACACGAGGACGTGAAGTAATCAACTGTCTTCTGAGCGAGCCTAACAACATACTGACATACATTCATGCTGCACATCCAACACCACGTGGGCTATTCACTGAGAACAGAGCCTTGAGGTGGAGTCCATGAGAAACACGAGGACGTGAAGTAATCAACTGTCTTCTGAGCGAGCCTAACATCATACTGACATACATTCATGCTGCACATCCAACACCACGTGGGCTATTCACTGAGAACGGAGCCTTGAGGTGGAGTCCATGAGGAACACGAGGACGTGAAGTAATCAACTGTCTTCTGAGCGAGCCTAACATCATACTGACATACATTCATGCTGCACATCCAACACCACGTGGGCTATTCACTGAGAACAGAGCCTTGAGGTGGAGTCCATGAGGAACACGAGGACGTGAAGTAATCAACTGTCTTCTGAGCGAGCCTAACAACATACTGACATACATTCATGCTGCACATCCAACACCACGTGGCCTATTCACTGAGAACAGAGCCTTGAGGTGGAGTCCATGAGGAACACGAGGACGTGAAGTAATCAACTGTCTTCTGAGCGAGCCTAACAACATACTGACATACATTCATGCTGCACATCCAACACCACGTGGGCTATTCACTGAGAACAGAGCCTTGAGGTGGAGTCCATGAGGAACACGAGGACGTGAAGTAATCAACTGTCTTCTGAGCGAGCCTAACAACATACTGACATACATTCATGCCGCATATCCAACACCACGTGGGCTATTCACTGAGAACAGAGCCTTGAGGTGGAGTCCATGAGGAACACGATGACGTGAAGTAATCAACTGTCTTCTGAGCGAGCCCAACAACACACTGACATACATTCATGCTGCACATCCAACACCACGTGGGCTATTCACTGAGAACAGAGCCTTTAGGTGGAGTCCATGAGGAACACGAGGACGTGATGTAATCAACTGTCTTCTGAGCGAGCCTAACAACATACTGACATACATTCATGCTGCACATCCAACACCACGTGGGCTATTCACTGAGAACAGAGCCTTGAGGTGGAGTCCATGAGGAACACTAGGACGTGAAGTAATCAACTGTCTTCTGAGCGAGCCTAACAGCATGATGACATACATTCATGCTGCACATCCAATACCACGTGGGCTATTCACTGAGAACAGAGCCTTGAGGTTGAGTCCATGAGGAACACGAGGACGTGAAGTAATCAACTGTCTTCTAAGCGAGCCTAACAACATACTGACATACAAGCATGCTGCACATCCAACACCACGTGGGCTATTCACTGAGAACAGAGCCTTGAGGTGGAGTCCATGAGGAACACGAGGACGTGAAGTAATCAACTGTCTTCTGAGCGAGCCTAACGACATACTGACATACATTCATGCTGCACATCCAACACCACGTGGGCTATTCACTGAGAACAGAGCTTTGAGGTGGAGTCCATGAGGAACACGAGGACGTGAAGTAATCAACTGTCTTCTGAGCGAGCCTAACGACATACTGACATACATTCATGCTGCACATCCAACACCACGTGGGCTATTCACTGAGAACAGAGCCTTGAGGTGGAGTCCATGAGGAACACGAGGACGTGAAGTAATCAACTGTCTTCTGAGCGAGCCTAACAGCATAATGACATACATTCATGCTGCACATCCAATACCACGTGGGCTATTCACTGAGAACAGAGCCTTGAGGTGGAGTCCATGAGGAACACGAGGACGTGAAGTAATCAACTGTCTTCTGAGCGAGCCTAACAACATACTGACATACAAGCATGCTGCACATCCAACACCACGTGGGCTATTCACTGAGAACACAGCCTTGAGGTGGAGTCCATGAGGAACACTAGGACGTGAAGTAATCAACTGTCTTCTGAGCGAGCCTAACAACATACTGACATACATTCATGCTGCACATCCAACACCACGTGGGCTATTCACTGAGGACAGAGCCTTGAGGTGGAGTCCATGAGGAACACGAGGACGTGAAGTAATCAACTGTCTTCTGAGCGAGCCTAACAACATACTGACATACATTCATGCTGCACATCCAACACCACGTGGGCTATTCACTGAGAACAGAGCCTTTGGGATGGAGTCCATGAGGAACACGAGGACGTGAAGTAATCAACTGTCTTCTGAGCGAGCCTAACAACATACTGACATACATTCATGCTGCACATCCAACACCACGTGGGCTATTCACTGAGAACAGAGCCTTGAGGTGGAGTCCATGAGTAACACGAGGACGTGAAGTAATCAACTGTCTTCTGAGCGAGCCTAACAACATACTGACATACATTCATGCCGCACATCCAACACCACGTGGGCTATTCACTGAGGACAGAGCCTTGAGGTGGAGTCCATGAGGAACACGAGGACGTGAAGTAATCAACTGTCTCCTGAGCGAGCATAACAACATACTGACATACATTCATGCTGCACATCCAACACCACGTGGGCTATTCACTGAGGACAGAGCCTTGAGGTGGAGTCCATGAGGAACACGAGGACGTGAAGTAATCAACTGTCTCCTGAGCGAGCATAACAACATACTGACATACATTCATGCTGCACATCCAACACCACGTGGGCTATTCACTGAGGACAGAGCCTTGAGGTGGAGTCCATGAGGAACACGAGGACGTGAAGTAATCAACTGTCTCCTGAGCGAGCATAACAACATACTGACATACATTCATGCTGCACATCCAACACCACGTGGGCTATTCACTGAGAACAGAGCCTTGAGGTGGAGTCCATGAGGAACACGAGGACGTGAAGTAATCAACTGTCTTCTGAGCGAGCCTAACAACATACTGACATACATTCATGCTGCACATCCAATACCACGTGGGCTATTCACTGAGAACACAGCCTTGAGGTGGAGTCCATGTGGAACACGAGGACGTGAAGTAATCAACTGTCTTCTGAGCGAGCCTAACAACATACTGACATACATTCATGCTGCACATCCAACACCACGTGGGCTATTCACTGAGAACGGAGCCTTGAGGTGGAGTCCATGAGGAACACGAGGACGTGGAGTAATCAACTGTCTTCTGAGCGAGCCTAACATCATACTGACATACATTCATGCTGCACATCCAACACCACGTGGGCTATTCACTGAGAACGGAGCCTTGAGGTGGAGTCCATGAGGAACACGAGGACGTGAAGTAATCAACTGTCTTCTGAGCGAACCTAACAACATACTGACATACATTCATGCTGCACATCCAACACCACGTGGGCTATTCACTGAGAACAGAGCCTTGAGGTGGAGTCCATGAGGAACACGAGGACGTGGAGTAATCAACTGTCTTCTGAGCGAGCCTAACATCATACTGACATACATTCATGCTGCACATCCAACACCACGTGGGCTATTCACTGAGAACAGAGCCTTGAGGTGGAGTCCATGAAGAACACGAGGACGTGTAGTAATCAACTGTCTTCTAAGCGAGCCTAACATCATACTGACATACATTCATGCTGCACATCCAACACCACGTGGGCTATTCACTGAGAACAGAGCCTTGAGGTGGAGTCCATGAGGAACACGAGGACGTGAAGTAATCAACTGTCTTCTGAGCGAGCCTAACAACATACTGACATACATTCATGCCGCATATCCAACACCACGTGGGCTATTCACTGAGAACAGAGCCTTGAGGTGGAGTCCATGAGGAACACGAGGACGTGAAGTGATCAACTGTATTCTGGGCGAGCCTAACAACATACTGACTTACATTCATGCTGCACATCCAACACCACGTGGGCTATTCACTGAGAACAGAGCCTTGAGGTGGAGTCCATGAGGAACACGAGGACGTGAAGTAATCAACTGTCTTCTGAGCGAACCTAACAACATACTGACATACATTCATGCTGCACATCCAACACCACGTGGGCTATTCACTGAGAACAGAGCCTAGAGGTGGAGTCCATGAGGAACACGAGGACGTGGAGTAAACAACTGTCTTCTGAGCGAGCCTAACATCATACTGACATACATTCATGCTGCACATCCAACACCACGTGGGCTATTCACTGAGAACGGAGCCTTGAGGTGGAGTCCATGAGGAACACGAGGACGTGGAGTAATCAACTGTCTTCTGAGCGAGCCTAACATCATACTGACATACATTCATGCTGCACATCCAACACCACGTGAGATATTCACTGAGGACAGAGACTTGAGATGGAGTCCATGAGGAACACGAGGACGTGAAGTAATCAACTGTCTTCTGAGTGAGCCTAACAACATACTGACACACATTCATGCTGCACATCCAACACCACGTGGGCTATTCACTGAGAACGGAGCCTTGAGGTGGAGTCCATGAGGAACACGAGGACGTGTAGAAATCAACTGTTTTCTGAGCGAGCCTAACAACATACTGACATACATTCATGCTGCACATCCAACACCACGTGGGCTATTCACTGAGAACAGAGCCTTGAGGTGGAGTCCATGAGGAACACGAGGACGTGAAGTAATCAACTGTCTTCTGAGCGAGCCTAACAACATACTGACATACATTCATGCTGCACATCCAACACCACGTGGGCTATTCACTGAGAACAGAGCCTTGAGGTGGAGTCCATGAGGAACACTAGGACGTGAAGTAATCAACTGTCTTCTGAGCGAGCCTAACAGCATAATGACATACATTCATGCTGCACATCCAATACCACGTGGGCTATTCACTGAGAACAGAGCCTTGAGGTGGAGTCCATGAGGAACACGAGGACGTGAAGTAATCAACTGTCTTCTGAGCGAGCCTAACGACATACTGACATACATTCATGCTGCACATCCAACACCACGTGGGCTATTCACTGAGAACAGAGCCTTGAGGTGGAGTCCATGAGGAACACGAGGACGTGAAGTAATCAACTGTCTTCTGAGCGAGCCTAACAACATACTGACATACATTCATGCTGCACATCCAACACCACGTGGGCTATTCACTGAGAACAGAGCCTTGAGGTGGAGTCCATGAGTAACACGAGGACGTGAAGTAATCAACTGTCTTCTGAGCGAGCCTAACAACATACTGACATACATTCATGCCGCACATCCAACACCACGTGGGCTATTCACTGAGGACAGAGCCTTGAGGTGGAGTCCATGAGGAACACGAGGACGTGAAGTAATCAACTGTCTCCTGAGCGAGCCTAACAACATACTGACATACATTCATGCTGCACATCCAACACCACGTGGGCTATTCACTGAGAACAGAGCCTTGAGGTGGAGTCCATGAGGAACACGAGGACGTGAAGTAATCAACTGTCTTCTGAGCGAGCCTAACAACATACTGACATACATTCATGCTGCACATCCAATACCACGTGGGCTATTCACTGAGAAAAGAGCCTTGAGGTGGAGTCCATGAGGAACACGAGGACGTGAAGTAATCAACTGTCTTCTGAGCGAGCCTTACATCATACTGACATACATTCATGCTGCACATCCAACACCACGTGGGCTATTCACTGAGAACGGAGCCTTGAGGTGGAGTCCATGAGGAACACGAGGACGTGAAGTAATCAACTGTCTTCTGAGCGAACCTAACAACATACTGACATACATTCATGCTGCACATCCAACACCACGTGGGCTATTCACTGAGAACAGAGCCTTGAGGTGGAGTCCATGAGGAACACGAGGACGTGGAGTAATCAACTGTCTTCTGAGCGAGCCTAACATCATACTGACATACATTCATGCTGCACATCCAACACCACGTGGGCTATTCACTGAGAACAGAGCCTTGAGGTGGAGTCCATGAGGAACACGAGGACGTGAAGTAATCAACTGTCTTCTGAGCGAGCCTAACAACATACTGACATACATTCATGCTGCACATCCAACACCACGTGGGCTATTCACTGAGAACAGAGCCTTGAGGTGGAGTCCATGAGTAACACGAGGACGTGAAGTAATCAACTGTCTTCTGAGCGAGCCTAACAACATACTGACATACATTCATGCCGCACATCCAACACCACGTGGGCTATTCACTGAGGACAGAGCCTTGAGGTGGAGTCCATGAGGAACACGAGGACGTGAAGTAATCAACTGTCTCCTGAGCGAGCCTAACAACATACTGACATACATTCATGCTGCACATCCAACACCACGTGGGCTATTCACTGAGAACAGAGCCTTGAGGTGGAGTCCATGAGGAACACGAGGACGTGAAGTAATCAACTGTCTTCTGAGCGAGCCTAACAACATACTGACATACATTCATGCTGCACATCCAATACCACGTGGTCTATTCACTGAGAACAGAGCCTTGAGGTGGAGTCCATGAGGAACACGAGGACGTGAAGTAATCAACTGTCTTCTGAGCGAGCCTTACATCATACTGACATACATTCATGCTGCACATCCAACACCACGTGGGCTATTCACTGAGAACACAGCCTTGAGGTGGAGTCCATGAGGAACACGAGGACGTGAAGTAATCAACTGTCTTCTGAGCGAGCCTAACAACATACTGACATACATTCATGCTGCACATCCAACACCACGTGGGCTATTCACTGAGAACGGAGCCTTGAGGTGGAGTCCATGAGGAACACGAGGACGTGGAGTAATCAACTGTCTTCTGAGCGAGCCTAACATCATACTGACATACATTCATGCTGCACATCCAACACCACGTGGGCTATTCACTGAGAACGGAGCCTTGAGGTGGAGTCCATGAGGAACACGAGGACGTGAAGTAATCAACTGTCTTCTGAACGAACCTAACAACATACTGACATACATTCATGCTGCACATCCAACACCACGTGGGCTATTCACTGAGAACAGAGCCTTGAGGTGGAGTCCATGAGGAACACGAGGACGTGGAGTAATCAACTGTCTTCTGAGCGAGCCTAACATCATACTGACATACATTCATGCTGCACATCCAACACCACGTGGGCTATTCACTGAGAACAGAGCCTTGAGGTGGAGTCCATGAGGAACACGAGGACGTGAAGTAATCAACTGTCTTCTGAGCGAGCCTAACAACATACTGACATACATTCATGCTGCACATCCAACACCACGTGGGCTGTTCACTGAGAACAGAGCCTTGAGGTGGAGTCCATGAGGAACACGAGGACGTGAAGTAATCAACTGTCTTCTGAGCGAACCTAACAACATACTGACATACATTCATGCTGCACATCCAACACCACGTGGGCTATTCACTGAGAACAGAGCCTTGAGGTGGAGTCCATGAGGAACACGAGGACGTGAAGTAATCAACTGTCTTCTGAGCGAGCCTAACAACATACTGACATACATTCATGCTGCACATCCAACACCACGTGGGCTATTCACTGAGAACAGAGCCTTGAGGTGGAGTCCATGAAGAACACGAGGACGTGAAGTAATCAACTGTCTTCTGAGCGAACCTAACAACATACTGACATACATTCATGCTGCACATCCAACACCACGTGGGCTATTCACTGAGAACAGAGCCTTGAGGTGGAGTCCATGAGGAACACGAGGACGTGGAGTAAACAACTGTCTTCTGAGCGAGCCTAACATCATACTGACATACATTCATGCTGCACATCCAACACCACGTGGGCTATTCACTGAGAACGGAGCCTTGAGGTGGAGTCCATGAGGAACACGAGGACGTGGAGTAATCAACTGTCTTCTGAGCGAGCCTAACATCATACTGACATACATTCATGCTGCACATCCAACACCACGTGAGATATTCACTGAGGACAGAGCCTTGAGATGGAGTCCATGGGGAACACGAGGACGTGAAGTAATCAACTGTCTTCTGAGTGAGCCTAACAACATACTGACACACATTCATGCTGCACATCCAACACCACGTGGGCTATTCACTGAGAACGGAGCCTTGAGGTGGAGTCCATGAGGAACACGAGGACGTGTAGTAATCAACTGTTTTCTGAGCGAGCCTAACAACATACTGACATACATTCATGCTGCACATCCAACACCACGTGGGCTATTCACTGAGAACGGAGCCTTGAGGTGGAGTCCATGAGGAACACGAGGACGTGTAGTAATCAACTGTTTTCTGAGCGAGCCTAACAACATACTGACATACATTCATGCTGCACATCCAACACCACGTGGGCTATTCACTGAGAACAGAGCCTTGAGGTGGAGTCCATGAGGAACACGAGGACGTGAAGTAATCAACTGTCTTCTGAGTGAGCCTAACAACATACTGACACACATTCATGCTGCACATCCAACACCACGTGGGCTATTCACTGAGAACGGAGCCTTGAGGTGGAGTCCATGAGGAACACGAGGACGTGTAGTAATCAACTGTTTTCTGAGCGAGCCTAACAACATACTGACATACATTCATGCTGCACATCCAACACCACGTGGGCTATTCACTGAGAACAGAGCCTTGAGGTGGAGTCCATGAGGAACACGAGGACGTGAAGTAATCAACTGTCTTCTGAGCGAGCCTAACAACATACTGACATACATTTATGCTGCACATCCAACACCACGTGGGCTATTCACTGAGAACAGAGCCTTGAGGTGGAGTCCATGAGGAACACGAGGACGTGAAGTAATCAACTGTCTTCTGAGCGAGCCTAACAACATACTGACACACATTCATGCTGCACATCCAACACCACGTGGGCTATTCACTGAGAACGGAGCCCTGAGGTGGAGTCCATGAGGAACACGAGGACGTGAAGTAATCAACTGTCTTCTGAGCGAGCCTAACAACATACTGACATACATTCATGCTGCACATCCAACACCACGTGGGCTATTCACTGAGAACAGAGCCTTGGGGTGGAGTCCATGAGGAACACGAGGACGTGAAGTAATCAACTGTCTTCTGAGCGAGCCCAACAACATACTGACATACATTCATGCTGCACATCCAACACCACGTGGGCTATTCACTGAGAACAGAGCCTTGAGGTGGAGTCCATGAGGAACACGAGGACGTGAAGTAATCAACTGTCTTCTGAGCGAGCCTAACAACATACTGACATACATTCATGCTGCACATCCAACACCACGTGGGCTATTCACTGAGAACAGAGCCTTGAGGTGGAGTCCATGAGGAACACGAGGACGTGTAGTAATCAACTGTCTTCTGAGCGAGCCTAACAACATACTGACATACATTCATGCTGCACATCCAACACCACGTGGGCTATTCACTGAGAACAGAGCCTTGAGGTGGAGTCCATGAGGAACACGAGGACGTGAAGTAATCAACTGTCTTCTGAGCGAGCCTAACAACATACTGACATACATTCATGCTGCACATCCAACACCACGTGGGCTATTCACTGAGAACAGAGCCTTGAGGTGGAGTCCATGAGGAACACGAGGACGTGAAGTGATCATT
Source organism: Brachyptera risi (assembly GCA_964007535.1). NCBI lineage: Eukaryota > Metazoa > Arthropoda > Insecta > Plecoptera > Taeniopterygidae > Brachyptera > Brachyptera risi. The sequence continues at coordinate 44,194 of CAXFZR010000080.1, forward strand.
TGTCTCCTGAGCGAGCCTAACAACATACTGACATACATTCATGCTGCACATCCAACACCACGTGGGCTATTCACTGAGAACAGAGCCTTGAGTTGGAGTCCATGAGGAACACGAGGACGTGAAGTAATCAACTGTCTCCTGAGCGAGCCTAACAACATACTGACAAACATTCATGCCGCACATCCAACACCACGTGGGCTATTCACTGAGAACAGAGCCTTGAGGTGGAGTCCATGAGGAACACGAGGACGTGAAGTAATCAACTGTCTTCTGAGCGAGCCTAACAACATACTGACATACATTCATGCTGCACATCCAACACCACGTGGGCTATTCACTGAGAACAGAGCCTTGAGGTGGAGTCCACGAGGAACACGAGGACGTGAAGTAATCAACTGTCTTCTGAGCGAGCCTAACAACATACTGACATACATTCATGCTGCACATCCAACACCACGTGGGCTATTCACTGAGAACAGAGCCTTGAGGTGGAGTCCACGAGGAACACGAGGACGTGAAGTAATCAACTGTCTTCTGAGCGAGCCTAACAACATACTGACATACATTCATGCTGCACATCCAACACCACGTGGGCTATTCACTGAGAACAGAGCCTTGAGGTGGAGTCCACGAGGAACACGAGGACGTGAAGTAATCAACTGTCTTCTGAGCGAGCCTAACAACATACTGACATACATTCATGCTGCACATCCAACACCACGTGGGCTATTCACTGAGAACAGAGCCTTGAGGTGGAGTCCACGAGGAACACGAGGACGTGAAGTAATCAACTGTCTTCTGAGCGAGCCTAACAACATACTGTCATACATTCATGCTGCACATCCAACACCACGTGGGCTATTCACTGAGAACAGAGCCTTGAGGTGGAGTCCACGAGGAACACGAGGACGTGAAGTAATCAACTGTCTTCTGAGCGAGCCTAACAACATACTGACATACATTCATGCTGCACATCCAACACCACGTGGGTTATTCACTGAGAACAGAGCCTTGAGGTGGAGTCCATGAGGAACACGAGGACGTGAAGTGATCATTTGTCTCCTGAGCGAGCCTAACAACATACTGACATACATTCATGCTGCACATCCAACACCACGTGGGCTATTCACTGAGAACAGAGCCTTGAGGTGGAGTCCATGAGGAACACGAGGACGTGAAGTAATCAACTGTCTTCTGAGCGAGCCTAACAACATACTGACATACATTCATGCTGCACATCCAACACCACGTGGGCTATTCACTGAGAACAGAGCCTTGAGGTGGAGTCCATGAGACACACGAGGACGTGAAGTAATCAACTGTCTTCTGAGCGAGCCTAACAACATACTGACATACATTCATGCTGCACATCCAACACCACGTGGGCTATTCACTGAGAACAGAGCCTTGAGGTGGAGTCCATGAGGAACACGAGGACGTGAAGTAATCAACTGTCTTCTGAGCGAGCCTAACAACATACAGACATACATTCATGCTGCACATCCAACACCACGTGGGCTATTCACTGAGAACAGAGCCTTGAGGTGGAGTCCATGAGGAACACGAGGACGTGAAGTAATCAACTGTCTTCTGAGCGAGCCTAACAACATACTGTCATACAAGCATGCTGCACATCCAACACCACGTGGGCTATTCACTGAGAACAGAGCCTTGAGGTGGAGTCCATGAGGAACACGAGGACGTGAAGTAATCAACTGTCTTCTGAGCGAGCCTTACAACATACTGACATACATTCATGCTGCACATCCAACACCACGTGGGCTATTCACTGAGAACAGAGCCTTGAGGTGGAGTCCATGAGGAACACGAGGACGTGAAGTAATCAACTGTCTTCTGAGTGAGCCTAACAACATACTGACATACATTCATGCTGCACATCCAACACCACGTGGGCTATTCACTGAGAACAGAGCCTTGAGGTGGAGTCCATGAGGAACACGAGGACGTGAAGTAATCAACTGTCTTCTGAGCGAGCCTAACAACATACTGACATTCATTCATGCTGGATATTGAGTTGATTCCATAGAGTCAACAATCATACATTCTTATCCACGTTACATTTCGTTACAACATCAGCCCTATAATTTCCCACTGAATCTTTTTTAACTTTTCTTCATAAATCTGTGACTTTAACGTCTTCTTCGGTTTATATACCGGCACCTTTCTTGCTAGTTGTGCCGACGCCGTGTGCATACAGACGAGCCGTGTGCAGCGGTAAGCCTGACTTATCGCCCCATATAGATCACGATCAAGCAGCACCAGCGCTGCGGCCCGGCGGCGGGACTCGGAGGAACCATCAGACCCTCACTTCATTAATATACATAACCTCGAACAGGGGCACATTTTTATTATTCATATAAACACATTCCGAGGAGATCTTTTTCTAAATGAGTCTCGTGGGGATGTTTTGTTTTGTTTTTCCAGGGCTTTGTTGTTTTCCACGCCGCGAGGAAAACACCACAGTTTCTCCAGGCTAGAGGGCAATCACTATCGATGTTAGTTATGTTCTGCTTCTCAGGCGGGATTTCATGAGTGTTTCATTGACTAACAAGTCTGTTAGAATATTTCGTGTCACATTACACCGTGTGGCGGTTCGAGCACTCGAGCCTCACTTCCTGTTTCATCTTGCTTGAGACCCCATCAACAGCTGAGTTACCTGGGGATGAGCTGATACAGGTGGACCAGTGTCAAGGGAGTGTATCGACATCCAGAAGACCCGGGCTCGATTCCCGCTATGGTCGACCATCCTGGCAGAGTTCTTCTCTCGTCCTGGTTCTTACTGTGGTCGTTCCCCTACAACAGGTCACGACCGACTCCTTCTCACCATACAAGAGCATACTGATGAGACGACACTCCATTCACTTTCCTCATCATCCCATTCATCATCCACTAACGCCAATAGATCTAAGTCGGCGGTCAAGAGGCGATGCTCTGGTGATTACTAGGACACGAGATCAGCTATATCCGACCTGTGAGTCATCTGATTCCATCAGTTCGTTGGGAAAAACGTACGTTTTTCATTCACCAGCTCGTAAGTTGATAAAAAAAGAGCATCCCTGAGATGAATTGAGAATGGATGGATGATTCAACGGCGAGTCAACGACGGGTCACAGTGCCCAGGAATGAATTGGGACTGATCTGGTGTCGAGAGTGGAATATGGCTCCATGAATGAACGTGTACATCATTATCGTGAGAAAATAATCATATTGTTTCTCGAGAGTTTGGGATAGCAAATACAGACGAATCAAGTTGTCATGCTCGCGATGTGTGATGAAGATTGATTGGGATATCATCTCATCATATTCCAGGATCCAGAGCGACTAACACGCATCGGTCTTCCTCAATATTCTGTGCACGGGCTCTACATCCGATAGGGATACAAAAACACGCTCAGGATAATCAGGTTGAATTCTCCACGAGTGATTGCATGAACCGAGCCGGTCATCCTCGTGGCTGAGTTAACTAACGCACTGCTTTGTGGACAGAAGTCGGATCGAGCGTGGGTTCGAGTTCCCTAGTCATGGAGGATGTTTGTGTACACGGCTCCCGCTCACTCGTACCCCCATACAACCCAGCTGTTGGTGGGGTCCTCGAGCGGAAACAGAGTTGAACACATGATTCTACATCAACTATCCCTATATTATCTCCTCTATCATCGAATAAACTCTCTCCCACTGGATATGATTGATCGCCCATTCGGTTCCACTCGGTTCCACTCGGGTTCACACGAACAAGGAACAAGTTTGTGAAAGTACAACGAACACGTGTCACTAATATAGTATAAACACCGGATGGAAAACGAGTGATGAGGAATATTGTTGAATGAACACCCTCAACATCCATCCTGATACAATAACAAGCTAACAGCGCTGATACAATAACAAGATAACAGCGCTGATACAATAACAAGCTAACAGCGCTGATACAATAACAAGCCAACAACGCTGATACAATAACAAGATAACAGCGCTGATACAATAACAAGCTTACAGCGCTGATACAATAACAAGCCAACAACGCTGATACAATAACAAGATAACAGCGCTGATACAATAACAAGCTAACGACGCTGATACAATAACAAGCCAACAACGCTGATACAATAACTAGCTAACAGCGCTGATACAATAGCGAGCCAACAACGCTGATACAATAACAAGCCAACAACGCTGGTACCATGACCAGCCAACAACGCTAATACAATAACAAGCTAACAGCGCTGAAACAATAACAAGATAACAGCGCTGATACAATAAAAGCCAACAACGCTGATACCATAACAAGCTGATAGCGCTGATACAATAACAAGCTAACAGCGCTGATACAATAACAAGCTTACAACGCTTATACAATAACAAGCTAACAGCGCTGATACAATAACAGGCCAACAACGCTGGTACCATGACAGGCAAACAACGCTATCACAATAACAAGATAACTAAGCTGAAACAATAACAAGCTAACAACGCTAATACAATGACAAGTTAACAACGCTGATACAATAACAAGTTCGCAACGCTGATACAATAACAAGTTAACAACGATGATACAATAACATGTTAACAACGCTGATACAATAACAAGCCCACAACGATAAAACAATGAAAAGTTAACAACGCTGATACAATAACAAGAAACAACGCTGATGCAATAACAAGTTAACAACGCCGATACAATAACAAGCTAGCTACGCTGATACAATAACAATTTGACAACGCTGATGCAATAACAAGTTAACAACGCCGATACAATAACAAGCTAGCAACGCTGATACAATAGCAACACGATAATCGACTGATTGGTAATGAAGGTTGTTGGATTGATGAGTTATTGTTGCGGGAGTGACGTGTCACCACTGTGCGAGCAGCAGTGGAATATCACAAGAAGGATGTTGTTTGGTGTGGAACAGTGGCGTGCCGTGTCACCACTGTGCGAGCAGCAGTGGAATATCACAAGAAGGATGTTGTTTGGTGTGGAACAGTGGCGTGCCGTGGGATTTGTGGAATGGAGAGAAATCGAGGCAAACATCAAGTCGAGGTATGAACATGAAATGATACATACAAATATACTGAATACAGATATATGGGAATGAACATCTTTCATCAACAATACTTATTCACATCATTATCCGTCGTGTTCAACAGTTTAGCTTCTTGTTCGCACAGCCGGTCAACACGTGCCTACCAATTGTACTACTTGTTACCACGTGTCACACGTGTACCACAGTACACGTGCCTGCTCGAAGCAGCGTGGCCCGAGCTTCACCACTGTCAGAGTTACACGCCTTCTGATGCGTGGGTGCAAGTGACAGCGCTACTTCCATGGCACTGTTGTCCGGATATATCTGTGAGAGTGAAACATGAATGACATTCTCCACGTTTATTCCATTCGAATACGCGACTGAGAGTGATCAATCGTGCTTGCAGATATTCGAATCAAGTTCCAGATCTGAATATAGCTGCATCCAAGACAAAACATAATTATATTTGATGGAATGAATCTCGCTGCAGCCTACACGCCCACGAATACAATTGTTCAGCCGTATGCGCTTGGCATACAAGACCAGGAGAATGCACGTGTTTTCTGTTCTGAATCGAGGTCACAGAAGGTATTTATCTGTATCGGAACGGTTGAAAGTATGTTGTTTACATCATAGGGCCGGGTTCACTTGACCCATGTATCGGTGTTCATTGTGTCATGCCACCTTCATCTCGGTACTGATTCCTATGTGTGTAACAGCTCGGTCCGTGAGGGTCGATATGGAGCGATATCAGCTATCTGGTGATAACTTCTGAACGGTATGAGATATCAGGATCCTGACAGAGAGTGAATACAGATGATTGAAATGGCTTCAAGATGAGATAAGTTTTAACTCTTCGAGTCTTGTTGCATAATTGTCAAGAGTAGGCCCAGTGGCCCCGACAGCTGCATAAGCTTGACAATCATGCGTCATGACTCAGATGGTCATGAATGATATGACCTTGAGGCCATCCTAATGATCTGTCTTTCTCGCTCATCGGAATATTGATAGCTCATATCTTTCGAAAGTTATCACCAAGAAACTGATATTTTGCTAAATGAACTCCCGTGGACTCTCAACGTATTTCTCAACTAGTTTCTCGAAATCAGAACTGAATTTTCAATTCGTTCATTCATTTCCATTCCCAAGATTGAACATTGATCCATGAATGAACACTTCTCTGAGGGAGGGGGGGGGGAGGGGAGGAGGGAGGGTTCCTCTCAACGACTTCGCCAGAAGGATTATCATTCGAGGGCCAGAATGAGCTCCGATATATGGATGGAGTTTCAGATAACACAAGTCTCGTGCGGGACTCGAACCCACGCCTGCTGACTCCAGCTCCTGAATTACCGTGGGAACAGACTCATCTGTTCTCCCGAGTCCCAGGCAAATCAGTCATGGCTGAAAACATCCGGCAGGCGTCGTTAGTTCATCCCTTCCCCGAGCAATACATCTGTCGGTGCGGAGATTCTGTCTGAGAGAACAAGATGCAACCTTCCGAGAGACTGAGAGTCTCCATTGACATGACTGGTCACCTTGACAACTCAACTCACTGTAATACTATCCAAGCTTGGATTCGAACCCGGCCCCTAGAACACGTGATGTGGTCGAATGATGTGGCATTAACATGGCCACAGATCGGTGTCGATACGCTGAGTGCATCATTAGAGGAGACCAGGGGTGCACAACAGTCTGATGGAGAAAGGCTCGACCAATATACATACCGCAGGTGGAGTTCAGTTGATGCTCACAGACCTTGGTGTCCAGCAGAGAACAACCATTAGTTGAGTTTTTCTCACAACAACTAAACTAAGCTCTATGAAGAGAACCTAGCACAACCTCCACCCAATGAACCACTCCGCATGACGTGCTAGTGTCAGCTGGCTTCATCAAGAGGCTAGTGCCAGCTAGCTCCAAGTGCCAGTTAGCTCCAAGTGTCAGTTAGCTCCAAGTGCCAATTAGCTCCAAGAGGCTGGGACTTTGATTGGTAATGTTGACTGGCGGAGTTACCAACAATGCCAATATATATTGAAGGAACAAGTTCACGGTCTCTTGGACTGACCAATTCCTCCATATTTTCAAGCCTTCCTCATAAGCGGGGCAAGGATTGTGTGCCACCAACAGTGGACATACAGAGACCAGACACGTTGTCATGGTAGGTAGCTCTCTCTAGTGAACATCCAACCAATCAGAGTCCTGGCCTCTCGGGATCGGGTATACTCGGCACGTTATTCCCAGTGGTCCGCTAGTCCAGGGCTCATCTGCATTTTATGATAACGATCTTACGACATCGCCATGAACTATCCCCAGTGATGGATCCATTAGACAGCTTTCTGAGTATTCAAACACTTCCATGAGATCATCGTGCTCAGGCCTGAGAGCTGATCACCATTGACCATCTCGTCTGTCCCCAAACAACCCTCTCAGTGCTGGGGACGGTCGTGTCCCCAGATGATCGACTAACAGGCGGGCTACGATCGACCCGACGCTTGTTTGGCGTCCCTGGCGTGCCCGGTCTGGAACCATGCTGGGACGGGACGGGCTATCCCGAGGGAGAGAGCGAGAGAGGAAGAGAGAGAGAATGTCGACCACAGACTAATAAACTGGGGGGTTTTAGTTTATGATGTGGTCAGGAAAAGGGCTTTAAATGCGATCAATCACTGTAGGGCATTGCTGTGTAGTTTCTGAATGAAGGGTGGGTATTTTCTCTTCAATAACCGTGGCGGATAGCGGATGGCAGATAGCGGATAGCGGATAGCAGGAGAGATGGGTTCACCGTGTTTGCTATGCTGGAATAATACAACGGGTCTTCAGTTTCTGATCGTTCAGTGTATTGAGCCAATGTCTTCGAGTCCATCCTATCTGTCCCAGAGCTGTTCACTGAGTAGACTGATGAATGACGCCTGAGATGCCACTGAGTGTTTGTTCCCCGATCAGGACGAAGAACAGCAAGGTAGAGTCGTTCGGCCAGGGTACCAGGAGGGCGGTGATGATTGACTGTGAACAGTGGATGAACGTGGATAGGTTCAGTGTAGATAATCAATGTGATCATTTCTGTCGCGACGGAATCTACGATCGTCCGTCCCAGACGTGGAATAAACATCCGGAGGTAACAGAGGAGTGAGTTGAAACGTGAAACCTTATCAGAGAGCTTCGCTGAACTCGGAATGGAATGAGAGAGGAGAAGAGAGAGAGAGATTTAGAGAGGAAATACCCGAATAACTGAGACATTCTCCCTCTCACATGTTTCACTCTTCCGAAAGGAAAATACCCACTGAGTATAAAAGAAAACGCGTAGACGAGAAAAGTTTCCACCAGTCGAATGGTATTTGAAAGTGATTTCCAGAGAGAAAATCTATGAATATATATATATATATACATATATATATATATATATATATATATATATATATATATATATATATATATATATATATATATAGATATATATATATATATATATATATATATATATATATATATATATATATATATATATATATATATATATATATGTATATATATATATATATATATATATATTTTTATATATATATATATATATATATATATATATATATATATATATATATATATATATATATATATATATATATATGCAATAAATTGAATATTTTTGGATGTAGTTGTGTAATGATGATAGAATAAAACAAACTCTTTCAATTTTATATTTAAAATAATTAGTTTTATTCTCGAAAGCTCAACGTTTCATGACCTTTATCGGTCACCTCTTCAGGAGCAATGACAAAAATTGAAAATATTAGAAAAACAACAATTACAAAACAATCAAGAAAAACATTCATATAAACACAAGTGGCTGTGGTTTACTGAACACGGCTTCTCAGATTGTATATTTTAATGAAACCAGAGTTCATGGATTGACCTTTCTTCTGATTCTCGGGTCCAGCTACCGGTTCATTTCGTTTCATTTCTTTCTTCTTAATCAATGCAATAGCTGTTGCCCAAGAATCAGAAAAGCTGTATCCGCAATCGAGACCGTTAATATTTAAAGGATGTTTGATAATTCCGAGACCCTCGCTGATTGCTCTCTTCCAACGATGGCTTTCGTGATTGATTATTTTGGCCTTGTCATATAAGATGTTATGGATTCTTCCACCTTCATCTACCAATGTTGCATGTGTGGCAACAGCTGATAGATTAGGTGAACTCCTTCTATGTTCTTTAAGGCGCTGTATCAGTGGTTTCTTGGTTTGACCTATATAACACAAACCGCAGTCACAAGGTATCCTGTATACACCACAATTCTCCTGCGGAATAACGTCTTTAACGGGTGTAAAAAAGGAATTTAGTTTTCTTGTTGTTGTGAAGATAGTTTTTATATTATGCTTCTTTAGCATTCTTCCAATCTTATCCGTTGTTCCATTGATGTAAGGAAGAAGTATAGTTGTGGGACTTTGCTCTTCTGTCTCTTTTGGTCTCTTTGCGTTGATCTTAAACGCTTCATCAACTTCTTTTTTCGAGTGACCATTCTGAGAAAAAATTCTCCTCAGATAGTTCAATTCAGAAATTAAATGATCGTCATCAGAAAGAGCAGTAGAACGTTGAACTAGATTAGTCAACACGGATTTCTTCTGAGATGGATGGTGATATGAACTGCCTTGTAGGTACCGGTTTGTATGCGTTTTCTTTCTGTATACTGAATGACTCCATGAATATAGAAAGTATTCAGTATACAGAAAGAAAACGCATACAAACCGGTACCTACAAGGCAGTTCATATCACCATCCATCTCAGAAGAAATCCGTGTTGACTAATCTAGTTCAACGTTCTACTGCTCTTTCTGATGACGATCATTTAATTTCTGAATTGAACTATCTGAGGAGAATTTTTTCTCAGAATGGTTACTCGAAAAAAGAAGTTGATGAAGCGTTTAAGATCAACGCAAAGAGGCCAAAAGAGACAGAAGAGCAAAGTCCCACAACTATACTTCTTCCTTACATCAAAGGAACAACGGATAAGATTGGAAGAATGCTAAAGAAGCATAATATAAAAACTATCTTCACAACAACAAGAAAACTAAATTCCTTTTTTACACCCGTTAAAGACGTTATTCCGCAGGAGAATTGTGGTGTATACAGGAGACCTTGTGACTGCGGTTTGTGTTATATAGGTCAAACCAAGAAACCACTGATACAGCGCCTTAAAGAACATAGAAGGAGTTCACCTAATCTATCAGCTGTTGCCACACATGCAACATTGGTAGATGAAGGTGGAAGAATCCATAACATCTTATATGACAAGGCCAAAATAATCAATCACGAAAGCCATCGTTGGAAGAGAGCAATCAGCGAGGGTCTCGAAATTATCAAACATCCTTCAAATATTAACGGTCTCGATTGCGGATACAGCTTTTCTGATTCTTGGGCAACAGCTATTGCATTGATTGAGAAGAAAGGAATGAAACAAAATGAACCGGTAGCTGGACCCGAGAATCAGAAGAAAGGTCAATCCATGAACTCTGGTTTTAATACTAGTCAAACGCGAAATATGCGTTGTAAGATGAGCGAGATATCTCAATAAGGTATAAAAGTCCTTAAAGTAGTTCTACCCTTGCTACTTTATCGACTCTGGTATTCTACACACCTTGATATCTGAATAAGCTATTAAAGTCGTTAAAGTAGTTTTACTCTTGCCACTTCATTGACTCTGGTGTTCTACACACCTTGAC
>CAXFZR010000081.1:0-5000 GCA_964007535.1 Brachyptera risi
GACACATGTAACAATAACACACGAGTGGGAATAAGAAATGTTTGTCAGTTATTATAATAATAATAGTATAAGTATAGGCCTATCGCAACAATTGTTTGTGGGTTGAGATAGAGAACAATTACACACGAGAAGCAAGAATAAAAGAAAAAATGTTTGATGGTATAATTAATTACCTACGATTGTTTTCAGGTTGATACATATAACAATAACACAATTCGTGAATCAACTAATGTTTGTTGCACACAGGAATACGGTAAGAATAGAAGACTAAAACACAGTAGGTCTGTTTGTTGATTGTTTCTCAAAACTTGTCCATTGCTAAAATAGGGTTTGACAAGTTCACCAAACCAGCAACTATATTCACAATATCGTCTGCATAGGCCACCAGGTTCTATGGTAACTGAGTTTTCAGCAGTCGAAACACATTGAAACGTTCAACATGCACTCGAGCCCTGGCAATTTCTGCTGTTAATTCACCATCAGCTACACTAAACTGTTTTTTCTTTTCCAAGAATGGTGAACGGATTAATTTGATGCCGCTCACCAAACATTCTGGTTCCACCAGAAATCCTTTGTCGGACATGATAGCATCAACAAAGGGGATTAGTTCCTTCATTAACCCAGGCCTTGTCTGACGCTCGACCACCATACACGGCACTACAGAATGTGATGAGTCCTTCCGGGGCTACTCCGACCATAAACTTGATGGTGTTCCTTCCTTTGTAGTGGGAATATGTGCTCAATCTGCATTTCAAGCACGATGGTTTTTCAACAGGCGTCTCCGTACAATCCAGTACCACTCGGGTGTCTTTATATTTACTAGAACAAGTCGGCATGTTCTTCAAAATATCTTCTTTAGAAGGCTAAATTATCACGGTCTCCATGAGGCTACTTAACAAATTCAACGTTAATTTAAAATAGCTGATGCACGTGGTGATGGAAATGCCAAAAAGAACTGAGATACACTTGAAGCTGATATTTAACTTAATTTTGACCAGTCAGGACAATTCTCTCCGTAATGTCTAGTTTTAGATTCGTACAACCATTATCCCCATCCTGTAGCATCTCTGCAGCTCTTGATATTGAGTCTAGCAGAGTCATACTGTGGATACCAGTAAACGCATTCCAATCACTGTTGGTCTTGATCATATTCAATAATGTGACTTTTTGTTGTTGTGACACCACATCTTGTAAATGGCAGCGGCACGCTGCTTGATCAGTCATCGCCTTTCCTGCTACCGGTATTTCTTCACCCTGTTCTCTTAACACAGTTTGAAGTTCAATAAGAGCTTCTGCCGCAAAGAGCTCTCTATCAACTCCATCGTTGGACTTGGGCACTTCATCAACTGCGTCGCATGCACCAGAACAATCACTGGAAAAATAAACAGCATTGAAATTTACTTTGAAGACTATGGTAAGCCTAACTGTAATAATGTATATCTCATACTAAATATAAATGACACATTTGATGACCATAATTCCATGATACGTGATTGCTACTTTTACAATAAATCTATGATGTACATAATTGATCCTTGTGCACTTTTACAATCTATCATATTGAGAAACTAAGAGCGACAAAAGCTGTTGGAATAATGGCCACAAAATGGTGGTAAATTACCATGACAAATTGAAATGTTGGGAAATAGATGAATAGAAAAACCATATTGGCATGTAGTCCTATCCCTACCTTTGAATGTCACTCAATCGCAACGCTTTCTCTGTCCTGTCCGCAACTCTTGCGGCCCTTTGTGAATTCGAAGCCACGTTACTTGCACTGCCGACTGTAGAGTGTGTAGTCGAAGGTAGTTTACAGGACGGATAAGCTTCCTTTTTCAATCGTCTTCGCTTAGTTATTGGGCCTGTGAAAAATTATGATTATGGTAGGCTTCTGTTACAACAAAATACCAGGAGTTTATCCATTACATTCTCTTAAGCCTTCTTCAATATTAATGCAATGTTGATTGTTGAACCTATGTAAGCTCGAGGCTTGAAGTGTTTTTGGATTTCCAGTATTTTCCTAATTTGCCCAAGATGACAAGGGAGGCCTAGTAGTTATCTTCAATGTCGTTACAGATCATTTGCACGGGATAGGCCCACATGATCTATAAAGCAGTAAATAAGGCCTGGGCCTAGGCCTACCTAGAAGAGTAGGGTACGCTGCGCACTAGGCCTAATGGTCTAGATATACTTTTGGCCCTAGACTAAGACCTGACAGCAATACTTAGAAACTCACATTTTAATTTGGGGCAGGCTAGGCCTAGTAGTCACGCCTAGAGGCTGGGCCTAAGGCCTAGGTATTGAGTTTGTGGTTATTATGAAGTTAATGGCCTAGGCAACTCAATGGTTTGGGCCCCAGGCCTTTGAGGTTAGGAGGGATAAGTCGTTACTAACAAAAAGCCTGAATATAAATGCTGATCTGAAATAGGAAATATAATGATCACAACTAGTAAAGCACAATCCGACTTACCCACGTAAAAGTAATCGTCGGCATTAAGGCTGAAGAACAGCTCCATCTCTCCTTAGCGTTGAATTCAGCATAGAGCCTTACCGGTGTTATGCCACGCCCAAAAGGGCTGGACTTAGCATTTGCCACGTGACCGGTAAATTGTGTTTGATTGGAGCTTAGTTTTGTTGGTCCTGAATAGCACGGACGGTAAACAGCTGATTATCTCAGTCGACAACAATGCGTGGCCCACGCAATACATCGCGGAATAACAAGCTAGACTCGACTATCGCCCCCGCGCTCCACCGGTCCAACAAGCCACAACAATAGGTCGCAAGGCACAGTATTCTTAGAACGCGGCGACGAAACAAAGCGTCCCGACTGCAAATAATGCAAGCTGATGTTGGTTTCATATTTGAGTGAAATATTATAGAACAGGATGTTATTGACGGTATCACTCTCATTATGATACGGGTGCGCGTTTCTATTTTACTTGTCTGGGGGTCTCCAATAATAAAAACATAAGATTGAGAAGAATTAGGAATAAATATCCAACCTTCAAACACTTATCAAAATAAATCGAAAGATAATAAAAATATACTTTATCAATAAAATAAACTCTGAAATGAATATTTTGGAGGTATTAAATTATTTATAATTATTATGAGTACGTGTGTACATGCATGTTCGTATATATACACTTATCAAAATAAATCGAAAGAAAATAAAAATATACTTTGGATTATGGCCACATAGTGAGAATAGATATGATGTTCTGTGTGTGTTTCATAAATAATGAACATTTATATTCTTGTGTACACACATTTATTACATTCCATACAAAATAATAGCTCTATAGGCCTACAATTGACAACACAAGTCGAAATGAAATTGCAATACTATTTTATTGATCAAACAATGTTTATCTGTATAAATAATACACAGTCGGCACACAGGCCAAACTACACTATATCAATTGTCAAGACAATTGAAAGTATTTAATTAAAGTGGAATTAATTACACTCAATTCCTATTTCGATAAATATATTCATCAGGTAAGAATATATATATATATATATATATATATATATATATATATATATATATATTTATATATATATATATATATATATATATATATATATATATATATTTATATATTTATATATATATATATATATATATATATATATATATATATATATATATATATATATATATATATATATATATATATATATATTTATATATATATATATATAGCCTATATATACTGAGACAAGTGGTCGAGTGGTTTTTTTGAACTGTCTGTCTATCTCTATATACTGAACTGTCATTCAGGAGACCAGGGTTCGATTCCCGCCATGGTCGACCATCCTGACAGGGGTTTTTCGTGGTTTCCCTCTGTCGTTCAGATCAATACTGGGATGGTTCCTTAACAACAGGCCATGACCGACTCCTCCCCACTATCCAAAAACACTTTATAAAATAACCTCACATCTCAACATCCCATCATCTCATATATCATTCACCGACGCCAATAGATCTCAGTCACCAATACAGTGCGTCGTTAAACCCAATATATTTTTTCCTTCTGACATTCGTAGATTATGACATCCGATTTCACGAGCTGAAATATCAGCCGAATCGGGTGAACGATGTGGAAAGCAAACATTACCGTTTCAGAGGAATTTTCTTTCGATCTCGAGATCAGAGTCGGGGTCGGTTTCGTCTATCTCACCCCGACCTGATCGACCACTTCAAAACGCAGAATTATCTTTCTTCATATCGACCTCCTTGACCCGTTGGCGACCATTTAGGGTCGTTTTACGCGTCAACGTCCACCGATATAAGCCGATGTCAGCCGATATCAGAGTACCGCAAGGGTTTCAAGTCCAGAGTCACATTCAAGATGCGATGAAGGCTTACAGCCTATGGATGGTTTCATCGACGATGTGGATCCCCCGCCATTAGAAGATGACGCTGGGCAGCCCGGACCGCCCACCATCAAGCCGGTTTTCAAGTTGAACGGTCGTCGTGTTGTTGACCTTGCCTATGTGTTGAGGTACCCCAAGCTGATGGGCAAGCATGTGCCGTTCTATTGCAGTTTCTTGGACATGGAGCCGATATCAGAGTACCGCATGGGTTTCAAGTCCCGAGTCACATTCAAGTGCACCGTGTGCAATCTCAAGTCCACCATGTGTACAGAAGACCCTGCTAAGTCTGATGAGTATATGAACGTCAACACCGCTGCAGTGTCAGGTGCTGTTTCTACTGGAGGAGGCTACTCCCAGCTTGAAGAGCTGTTGTCCGTCATGGACATTCCTTTCATGGCTAAGGGTACGTGGAAGTATCACCACCAAATTGTCGCCAAGACCATGTGTGATGCTGCTCTAGAGAGTATGTTGGAGGCTGGACGTGAGGAAACTCTACTTGCCAAGGCTGCAGGTCGAGTTGGTGTTGACGGCATACCAATCATCCCTGTAGTCGGTGATAGTGCCTGGGCCAAGAGGTCATACCGCGTGAACTTCAACTCATCTTCAAAAGCGGTAAG
>CAXFZR010000081.1:10000-50000 GCA_964007535.1 Brachyptera risi
TCTCTTTGATGGAAATGTCCTCGTCTTCATTATGAGAAAAAACTTATTCACTCATCTAATAATAATTGGCACACGTGCGTTCGTAATAACAACTGCTCACTGACCCGTGTGGGTGCTAATTTGTATCGTACGCGCATCGATCCCCTCACGGCACGGCTCGGTAAGACGCTTAGCGGGCTGCCGTTGCGGGCGGTCAAGGCGTAGACAGAAATCGAAAAAGATCTGTTCTGTTTCGCACCGAAACACATCTCCGTATTTCTTGCGTACCAACTAAACCATTTAAAATAATGTACAACAGTAAGCGACAAAGTTGTAAATGAAGGTTCAAACTATGCTCATGGCTTTGAAAAAACTACCGATTTCTATTTTTACCTATTTATTCACCTACTTTCATTTCGAGTATACAAGGCTCAAATTTGTGTGAAGTTCACACTCATCTCTACGTTTTGGGGTGTGAATATCGTCCTCACTGTAAAGCCGTTATCATAGAACAATCTTTAGTTGATAATACACAAAAAACTGCATGCGTTTATCAATTATCGTTGCTTCACAATTCTGGAACTAGCGAACCTTCGCGAGCCATGGTAAATTGGTAGGTGTGCTTCAGCCTTAAAATGCTCACTGCACACCCTCATGTGGTTTGAAACAGTTTTGCCGATTCGCAATTGCTGAATCCAACGCTTCCAAAGTGTCACTTCTTTGGGAAAATAATGAAATGACAGCTCATCTCGTGGCTTGTTGCTACACTGTGGTACACTGCAATATGTGTTGTTCACTTTAGGCTGTAATACGTCTGGTTGCGTTTAACTATTGTGCTCTGATAAATCCATTTTACCCGAGGAATGTATTCAGTCAATACCAATAACATGTAAATCAGTCATTGTAGCTAATTTTATCTGCTTTACACTGGTTCCTCGTAAGGCCACCAGATGTCAGCCACTTTGCTTTTAATCGCGAATTTGCCCAAGAATTAACTATTCTCCATATTCGTCAAGGTGTATAGAATACTAGAGACCATAAATTAGTGATTAAATGAGGGACAAAGTGTGTGGAATACCAGAGTCGATAAAGTAGCAAATGCAGGACTGTTATCATACCTTATTCAGATATCTCGCTCAACTTATAACGCATATTTCGCGTTTACCTAGTATTCGAATATGAAGAATACTGTCGTATCGACGAATCGTCCGATTAGCCTGATTTTCTGAGGGATTGTATGAACTCATATGGAATTGTGACTTTTGAATCTTTCAACCGGAAGTTGCTCACAGAAACCGTAAGTAAGGTGGATCTACCCTCATTTCACAAGTTCTTATCATGTTTATAAATCACTCCACAACATATTTCAATGATAATTCAAAAATATGTTCCTATAAATTTACCAGATCGATTGTGTGTGCGAGATTTGTCAACTGATCATTTTTAACTGGTAGAGATTCAGATAATAACTTTCGGAAATGAAGAATACTGTCGTATCGACGATCAAATGACGACCAACAATGCACCATCGGAAACGTTGGGTACTTTTCTCTCCATTGTATCTATCTGAATGATCATCACCAGACAACAGAGAGGTAATGAATGTCAAATGGAACAGCTGATATTTATGAATTATCACGTTGATACCCTATTGCTTGATGATGCATGTTTTAGTAATAAGTATATTTCAAGTATGGTATTTGAAGAATATTCCAACTTGACGCCCATTTTGGGCCATTCAATGCTGAAATACGATAGGCGAGGAAATCAATCAAGAGACAGTTTTTTTTAAACGAAGAATAGATAACACGTACGAGAAATATATATGTTGATGCTATTGTGAACAAGCAAATGCATCTAGTCATCATGAAGCAACAAAAATCACTGATATCCCACCCAAAACCTTGACGGGTAAAAATGAAGAGCCAAGTCCTGAAATATTTGAGCAACTACAAAAACTTCCTGATATGAATTGTTCAAAATCAAAACTGTATGCCGAGTGCAACTTATTATTTATCAATACGGCCTGAAAGATAACAGGAAACACTTGGTGAATTGCCCCCCACGTCCCCTCATATAACACCGAGCAGAATTGAAGTGAAGAGCATGATGCTGAGGAATGGGTATCTTTACGTTCCTGACACAGGGAAACATAATGTGATTCAGGAAATTTGCCCTCCCTGGTCCATTTCCTATTCTCGAATGTAGTTTTTCATCAATTTCATGACATTCAGTGAATAGTGATTGAGATCATTTGAGTTGAGAGCCCACATTTGATTGGGGAGCACCCTATCTTGGAAAATTCTCACGTCATGATTTCGTAGAGACTCACTCACCAATATCGTGTTAGTTTTCGTGATGTAGGTTCCATGAATCAAGTGAAAATACTCAAAGCACTTTCAAATTTGACGTATGCTCTCAAATTATGTTCATATTCTAGTTTTTCTCTCATTTAGAGTGTTGATTCATTCGATGAGGAAATGTGTGTCCAGGTCAAAGTCAGTCCTTGCCTTCTATCGAACCACAAATGCAACATTCATTTCAAGGAGTGGATATTTTGATATTTTAATAGCCAATAACGCGACAGTCTCCATGAGACCATGCGTGAATTACACATTTTCTTGACTCATATTACGTTTCCGTGTGTCAGGAACGTGAAGTTACCCATTTCTTAGCATCATGCACTTCACTTCAATTCTGCTTGGTATTATATGAGGGGACGTCGGGGGCAATGAGCCAAGTGATTCCTGCTATTTTCCAGGCCGTATTGATGTATAATGAGTTGCACTTGACATACAGTTTTGATTTTGAACAATTCATATCACGAAGATTTTGTAGTTGCTAAAATATTTCAGGATTTGGCTCTTAGTTTTTACCCATCAGGGGTTTTGGTGAAATTGGTTTGACATGAACTTCCATAACTTTGGAAACAACAATAGTTCTTTCCGCGCCCCCTCAAAGGATCTAGACACCTCGACGTGATGTGGGGCTTGCGTGGGCCCGCGATCTCCAGAGCTTTCGTCGGGAGAAATTCATTTGTTCCCAGCACGGTCACCCATGGCGATTAGGTCCGGAGTGAGGGTCCAGACCAAGTTTGGATCGTCTCAGTCAAGTGGGTCCTTTTTGGTCACTGGAGTATGTGGAGTGAGTGCTGAGTAGTGCGTTCTCTTTTCACTCCTCTCCTCATCTGTCGTCTTCTATCCTCCTTTCTTCTTTCACTCTTCTTCTTGCTACCGGCCCTTCTCATGCTCAACATGTGCATCAACTTGGTCCCCTCACGAATGAAATTTCAATTTTCTCTGAAGCCATTGAAAGAAACTCGTTTTGTGCTGCTACCATTTTTTAGTTATTCTCATTTCAATCTGGACGGGAAGGGGGGGAGGGGGGGGGGCAGCTAATGTCTCTCATAGGGACAGCCCCCCCACATTCAAAATGCAAAATTCTCATGACTTGGATTAAATGTGCTAGTTTCGTGCTGAAATGTGCTGTATAGAAATGGTATTAAAATCAATAAATCAAATCAAATACGAGAAGGCTCAATATCCTTCTATTTTTGAAACGTCAGGTTTATCAAGTGCAGTGAATGACCTTCAGTTAGTCAACGCAATGTAGAAGAGCGATATTATTTCACAGATCACTACACTTCTTATTTCTTAGTCCTGATTGAAAAATTGTGGTTAATGAAGTTCACTATGGCGAAGAATTCCATGGCCTCGTCGAAGTACCTATGCAAGTTCCTCCAAATCGTAAGTTGTGAGGTTGAAAAACATTACGGTGATGCGTTATTGATATTTGACAGCTACGTTGGTGGACCCTCATCTGAAGATTGTACCTACATGTGTAAAACTCACCATTATGTGGGACATTGTCATGAACACCAACCATCTGTTTTTGAGACGACATGGTAATAAAAATCCCTCAGAAAATCTTCCTATCCGATACCACGAACGAACTGTTCCATACATTGACTAGGAAAACAGTTATGAAAGATAAAAATTGACACCATTCCACGGTAGATACAGATATGTAGATTCTGAAACACTGGATTTGGAGAGCCTCATCTCATCTCATCCAACAATTGTCATTGGCCACGACACTGAAATAGCAATATTACTATGCTCCCTTGCCAATTCTGAATCGAGCGCCATTTTCCTCAAATCTGAAGTCAGAGGGAATAAACGAAAAACATGTGAAATATTGACGAAACTGAAAGGTTACATGGTTCCGGTGCAGAATAGAGAAAAGATGATATACGGTTGGAAGATCAACGCTTCACTTCTCATCTAAAAAAGATGATAACAAATACCTCTCATGTTTGGCCAGCAAATCTTCCACTTTCCTCAGAAGCTGCAAGAAACCCTAGTTCGTGAGTTATCAACGTCAGTTTTTAAGACGAGCTTCAGCAAGGGTTCAATATGATATACTGAAAAAAATTCGTGTTCGTTTTTATGTCTGTTTTTTTCATGTTTTTTCGTCGGTTCTCCACAGGTCAAACGGCTGAAGCTATCAACTTGAACTTTTTCAAGTTTTGGTTCCTTATCTTACTCAGATCTGTATAGTTTCGTGGCATTACCGGGTGGTAACTCTTATTTTAATGAATTTCTGAGATTTCAAAAATACCCATTAAAATAACACGACGGAAAAATTCAGAAAGGGAGAAATTCCGCAAAGAGTTGAATTACATTCTGAATTCTGATACATATTTATAGGAATTCTGAGCTTAATTGGGTCAGCTATTTTGAAGGAAAAACATAGAATGTGTAAAATTGGTACCACTCAAACAGTTTTTACCCGTGCATAACTTAAATTTCACCCAATTGGTGGATGTAGGCGGAAGTTTGGCAAAAAAATCGACAAACCATCACAATTCACTCGTCTAAGAACGCATATATGGCAGTTTCCCAGTACTATAAACATCACTTCACACTCCAAATACATTAGTCATTCTACTGAAATTTAAAAAAGGATATATATTCAATTGCATACATCTGATTGTCTTGAGTTACAGACATTAGAGAGTGAAATGATGAGCGCAGATATTAAGGGATGGCAGTTGATTGATGGGAGAATCACGCCCGTCACATCCATTCCACCACCCGCTTCACATCATTCGATAATAATAATAGCGTGTTGCCTACAGCAACTCCGGCCGGTTTGCACTCCAGACGCCACCTCTCTCTGTGAATCCAGTCTGGATCACTCAGTCCTCTTTTCAAAATGTCCAGCAGCACCTGCTTTCTCCACCCCTCTTCTGGTCACCCACGTCTTCTTGTGCCAGGAGGTATGCACGCCCCCAGTCTTTTCGGCCACCTCTGGGGTTCCATGCGCCGAACATGCCCATACCAGAGAAGTCTCTTCGATTCTTTACAATCCAATACTGTTCCTTCCACTCCCATCCGTCTTCTTATCTCCTCATTCCTCACGTACTCTAATCTTGAGACTCCACAACTTCTCCTCAGGAGATTCATTTACACTGCCAGCAACCCTTCTCTATCTATCTGCGTCATCTCCCACGTTTCTGTACAATACAGAGAAGTATGCTCTGAACTATCGTCTCGTATATCTTTTGTGTTTGTGGTTCTTCCAACACTCCCGGACAAGAATAACGGATTGAGTTCCTGTACGGCCTGCCTCGCCTGACCCATACGACAGGATATCTTCCTCCTACTGTTTCCCTCTTTGTCAATGATCGTCCCCGGATATTTTTATCTTTCGCAATTAATTGTGTGAATTTATTCATCGCAGTGCTTTCCAAGTTATTATTCTATATCAAGAAGTAGACAGTGATAATAAGATCAATTTGAGATATGAATCAATAGAATCATTGCAACATGAAAAGTGATATGGTTGGAATAAGAACATCATTTTTCTAATAATTTTAGTTCATATAGGATTTCATTATTCCCACAGCCATCAGGATTTGTTTGTATTTATTCAGAAGCACTACCTCCTCGGTTCTCCTTTTCTTTCAAAGTCGAAGAATATCATGAAAAAATGTGTTATAAAATGTCCACTGTGCAGCAAAGACGATATATTCAATTTGTGAGCACATCGAGCAAAATCACATCGATGTTTACTGCACATCATCTCAAACTCCAGGAACATCCTCAACATACAACATCCTCAAGCTATCACAATCACCATCCATTTGCGTATTGTGTGATAAAACATTGTGTGATGAAATATAATAAACTCCAACTGCAAGAAACTTTTATCCGGAAGAGATGAAATACCCAGTAAACTGCTGAAAATGTGCGCTCGTTACATTAGCTATCCCCTTGCTGAAATCATTGACGCCTCATTCGAAGATCGAGTCTCCCCATCACGGATGAGAACTGCGAAAATAATTCCAATATTTAAGAGAGGTGACCGCTCGATACCTGAGAATTATAGGCTGATTGCAATCGTATACTCATTTTAAAATTTTTTTGAGATTGCTCTGAGCAACCCTTTACTCAATTTCTTTTTGAAGTTTGATTGACTATCACATCAGCAGTTTGGCTATCAGAAAGGAAAATCAACCACTCATGCAATAAATATTGTCCTTGAGAATGTGTACAGCTCGTTAGACAAAAAGCAGCCTACGATTGGGCTGTTTTATGACATGACAAAGGCTTTCGACAGCATGAATCATGCAATACTCAGGAGTACATTATTATGAATGGATATTGGTGGTAAAGCTTCAAACTGGATAACTTATTTTCTATCTAACCGCGAGCAATACGTGGAAGTACCTCACTTCTGTCAAACTACAGGCAGAGAACGAAGTATAAGTTCCAATATACGAACCACAGTTATCGGTGTTCCTCAAGGTACAGTGCTTGGACCAATATTATATATTATTGATGTGAACAATCTACCAGTCAATCTTGGGCCTGTCACTGTGGTTACATATGCGGATGACACAAGCCACTCAATATCAGCTAGCAACATGCAGACTCTTACCGACTACTCTAACCATGCCACTAGGAATATGGAACTGTGGTGCAGAGAAGCGCAATTGATTATGAACGATAGTGAATCCACTTAAACTTTTACACAAGCCAGAAATTAATCAACGACAGTTTGCTCATACGTCTCCGGAATCTAAGTTTTGTGGAGAGCTAAGAAGTGAAGTTTCTGGTGTATATATTAACAATACACTCGACTGGTGCATTAACAGCGTTGCAAAGAAAATAGCACCCGCCCCCTACCTTCTGAGTAACCTGAGGAAGGTCACTACAACAGTCGTACTGAATATAGTCTGCTATGCAACAATATATTCTCACCTCTCGTATGGAGTTGTATTTTCCGGGGGATCTCCAAAAGTGTCTGAACTTTTCACACTACAGAAAAGAGCTGTACGAATTATGTTAGGAGCCCAAAGAAGAACATCTTGCAGACCATTATTCAAAGAACTTCAACTAACTACTGTGACAAGCATATTCATTTTCCATTCGATCCTAACAGTACACTCACAAATTCAAATCCTATTCAAAATAATCAAATCCACAGCCACCTCACTAGAAACAACGACGGTCACCACCTGCCGTCAACCAATCTATCAATGCCGAATAACAATCCCAACCACAACGGATCATACTTATTCTACTGCATGCCCTCCTGGATCAAGAAAGAAAAGAATATTGTACGCTTCAATCTGATTTTGAAAATATTCCTAATTGACAATGTGTTCTACAGTGTTCAGGAATTTGAATCATTCAGAAAAACATTTCAAACTGTATTGACAGAGAGTATATTTTATATTTATATCACAAACCAGCTCAATTCAACTATAGCACAGATTGACTTATCCTATGAACATGTATATCTCATGTATGCATAAATGTTCCAGAGAATAAATGAATTATTATTATTTTCATTATTTACATCAGCCCGTGGATTGAACGTTCACATACGCAGGATACATCCACAGACGTCTTCATCTGTGACAGATCTATCCTGTGAAAACGTGAGTACCAATCTAACCTTGGTTGACAATAATGAGCACATTATTCCCGGCCGTTGCACCGATATCGACCCTTGTTTACATTGTGGGAAACATTTTCTCAAGTTCAGATCCCACATTTCACGTTTTTACCCTGAAATCACCGAGAACTGATAAGGTGTGAGTATCCAGAGGAGAAAGTAAAGACAAGACTTGAACAAAAACCTAATCCATACATCGGATTACAGAATATTACCAAGACTGATGAACATCCTTTGTTGTCCGGAAACAACGTATCTGCTGAGTATTTTAATGAAGCAATATTGCACACTGAACTGGACGAATGGATATCAGTTCTCTAGTCTGATTTGAACCAATGAGAGTTCAGCTAGAAGATTGAACCACTTTCCACTTACCTATCGAATTCAATAAAATATCTTCTTGGGCCAAAACAACCCTCAACTAGATATCACCATGCGAGAAGAGACGGAAATTTCAAATCAGATGGCAGAACATCCGAAGAAACTACTAACCCTCAAAGAAGATCCAAAAGAGAGAGAACCAGACGTAACGAATAATTCATGTACCATAAGACGCAATACTTCTACTACAATCAGCGCAAAAAAGCAGTTGACACAATCACCAAGGGTGATATTTCCAGATGTTGATACGGAAGTAGTGCCTTACATAAAGCCTTCTCGAATAGATTCAGCAGTAGTAATGATCAAGTAAACGAGGAATATACTTCGAGACTATCGGACGAAGAACAAGCGATAAGCTCGACATTCTCAACGTTGATCTCAGAAGAACACACATCGCGGATGCAATTAAATCTATACGCACAGATACAGCTCCGTGACCTGATCAAGTGTTAATAAGAATTGTGAAGTCTGAACGAGTAATTACAATTCTATCATTGATTATCAATTGCTACAACAATGCTCAGGAAATGCTGGGTATCTTCATCGTTCAAGAAAGCAAATACAATTCTTATTTTCAAAAGTGGAGACATCACCAGTGAACCGTCAAACTGGAGACCAATTTCAAATTTCTCGGTTTTGAGAAGAGTGATAGAAAGAGTTCTGGGTAAGTTTGTCAGACATTTTGAAACCTTCAATCCACATCAAAAAGGTTTCACACGATCGCCTGGTACGTATCTGAATATTTATATTGTTAATCCATTTTGGAGAAGGTCAAACGAGAGAAGGGGATTGCAACTTTGGTTTTTCTCGACATTTTGAAAGCCTTCGATAATGTTGGTCATAAACATCTGGCAGCAACAATTCGTGCATTCCGATCCCCTCACCAGTTCAAAACCTAATCATAGAACTCCAGGAAGGGAAAACCACTCAAGTTGAAGTAAACAACGACAAAACCAAATAAATAGTTTTGAGTAGAAGCGTTATGCAAGGCGCTCCACTATCACCATACTTATATAACTTGGCCACTGACCATATATTAGACGAGCTATCAGAGAATAAAGTGTCTGATGTGTACAGATATAGATTAGTTGAGAACCTTGATAAGTCAACAGTGTTGGGGTTTGCCGATGACACTGTGATAATTGTTAACGATACAAGATCCGCAGCCAGTTTGACACTCATGGCGAAGAGTCGTTTTGAGCAACACGGTTTGGAATTGGATGTCACAAAATCAATCGCGATCGTTATAGAAAATGGGAAGCTGGAAGAAGAGCCAGTTCGAATAACCAATGATATGGTGATGAGAAGCATTTCACAGAATGAGTCTATACATTAAATAGGAGTGTGTCTCAACAAATCCATAGTTACCGATCATAGTGCTCTCATGAACGATCTCAAATCTAAATCACAAACTCTCACATCCTCTAATTTATTGAAATTAGTCCCAAAACTTGACATACCAGATCAATATATTTGGCCAACACTCATATACCCTCTAAAGAATGCTCCTATCTCATCACTCTCTATGAAATATCATGATGATCTTGAAAAAATAATACGGAGCACTATCAGAGAAATCTTGTCATCACCAGGAGACACCCCTGATAGCGTGCTATACACAGACAAAAAATACAAGGGATTAGGCACATTCAGAGCAAAGTGGAAAGCACTCGTACAACATCACAACATTTGCCAGGTTATTGATAAGGATAGAGATCCGTACGTTCAAAAAAATTCGAGACACAACATCTGAAAGGAAGATATGCCTTGAAAAAGTCAACATTACACCCGAAGAATTGCCACGACAAGGGGGAGCTATTATAAGTTGTTGAGCCGAATTATTACAGACTGTTTACGCGATGAAGAATTCAATAGTTGGTGCTCTCTCATTCAAAGAGGAAGAGATGTTGATGTATATGAAGATTTCACCCCAGCGAATAAGTGGGTATCAAATAAGACAGGGCTATCCACGTCAGAATGGCGGGATGCCCTTAAATTCACATGCAGCACAGCTCCTGTTTGAGCTCTTCATGGTCGAAGCCAAGACGGTTACCACTGCAGGCATTGCCTCAGTGAGAAAGAAACCTTGCCCCACGTACTTGGCTTCTGCAATCATGTTGAGCTTCTCAGGAACACACGTCATCACAGTGTTCGCTCCGCTCTGGCAGTCGACCTTCGGAAAATTGGTTCGGAAGTATACGAATTGGTCGCATGTACGGCAGTAAACGACAGTTCTCGTCGAATAGACCTAATCGCTATCAACCGCGTTACGAGACGAGGCTACATACTCGATCCCACCATTCGTTTCGAGACAACTTCCAACCAAGCAGACGAGGTTGACGCAGAGAAGAAGTCGATTCATAAACCAACAATTCCATATTTTCTATCTTCATACAATCTGGAAGACATTGAAGTGATTGGACTCTTGGTTGGAGCGAGAGGCACAATTCCTCACTTCTTTGTTGAATTTTGTAGAAGATTTAACCTCAGGAATAGATTTATTCATAGTATAGAGTTCCTAGTCTTGAAAGGTTCAATTTCAAATTTTAAAAAGCATTTATATAGTTTGAATGAATCGTGTGTGTGGGCCCGAATTTATCGTTTTCATATCATATGCATTTTTTCCTTTTTCAAATAACTTTTTTAAATTTTTTTCCCTCTCTTTTTTCAGATATCTCATCATTTTCCTCTTCTTATTCTGAATAAGTAATCAATCCTAATATCCAATTTTCTAGATTGGGGCCCAATATTATCAATAACTTCCTATCAAAAACTTTTGTATTGTCATTTTGCTCCATCTATTAATATGTTATTTCTATTTTATATCACTCTGTGTCCAATGAGCAACCTTCTGTGAGGCAGATACCTCATTTTACAATAATAAAGTATCCATACATACATATATACTGCTCACATACCTCGATACATTGTCCATTCAAATTCAAGCCTTCTCCAATCTCCCTACCGACCACCAGATATTTCGTTTTCGCAACATTATTTCTCGACCCAGCCTCCTCACATGCAGTGTCGAGCTTCCTCAGCATGAAAGCAATGTCGTACTCATCTGAGGCAATTATTATTCGATCATCAGCTAGAAGTTTAATGTGGAGGAGATCCCCTCTAACATCAATTCCCATGCCCCTGCATTTTCTCTGCCATTCTTTTGATATCTCATTCACATACACTTTGAAAAGAGTGGGAGATAAACGACACCCTTGCCGCAATCCTTTTGTTGCCATGAACCGTTTTGACAATGTATTCACACTTCTGACAACACCCTCCTGTTGATAATGAGAGCTATTTATAGTGTTGTTGTATTTGCTGCTAATCCCACTCTCCTCTAATATTTTAAAGAGGTTTTGAAGAGGTACCGTGTCATTCACCTTTTCCAGATCTATGAATGCAAGATGCGTATCGGTGTTCCTAGCCTTTCGCTTCAAAATCACTTGCTTTATGAAGAAAATATTGTCTGAGCACGATCTGCCTGCTGTGGAATCACATTGTTCCTCGCCAATATTGATCTGATCTTCAAGTCTCTTTTTAATAAGCCACCCATACATCCCACCCACTGACGAGGTCACATTTATTCCCCTTTAGTTCTTACATTTGAGTCGAGACCCCTTCTTAAATATGGAAGTAACCTAAGCCAATTTCCACTCCATCGATATACACTCTTCATGAATTAGACACTTGTTAAATATACGAGCCAGTATCTCGATCACCACATCTGAGGCATTCTTGACCAACTCAATATGCACACCTCCAGAGCCCGGGCCCTTCCTATTCCTGATACCTCTTGAAGCGAACTCAATCTCCTCCTTTGAAATCCTACCCACGATCTCATGTGACTTGGTTTCCCTAAGCACCTCTTCCAATCCATCCCGATACTCATCTCTATCCTCATTAAGCATCTCACCATAATAATCTACCCATCTGTTCACACTAATCATCTGGACTCGTGCCGCGTTCCGATGATCCTGTCTCAAATGTTTCATCACCTCCCATGCTTCTTTTTGTCTGGTTCCCAGTAGACACCGATCTACTCCCTCACATTTCTTCTCCCAAACCTCACTTTTCGTCTTCTTCGCCATTCTCTTCACCTCTCCATTCATTCGGGCATACAGCTTCCTATCCTCAAGATCCCTTGTTGATAAACACTTTTCATAACTTTTCCTTTTTGCTGAAATTAATTCCTCAACCTCTTTGTTCCACCAATCTGTCCTCACTCCTTTCCTTTTCTCTTTACCGAGAGCCTCATTCGCAGCATCCAGGATAACCATCCTCACCTTCTCATATGATTCCTCCGCATTCGCTTCAGACCAACTACCGTGGAACACTCTGCTCACTTCTGCAGCTAGTCTCCATTCATATAGGAATCTAACGGAATCTTTACTTTATAAGTCTACCTGTGAACGTTCTTGCTAGATTTCAGAATGATTCTGATAACGTGGTTCCTTTTTGTTCACATCATGATTCCTAGGTTTCACATCAACCCCAGCTTGAACCAAGTATTGATCTGTGCCGCATTCCGCTCCTCGGTACACCCTGACATCCGTGATTCGAATTAATGAGTCTTGTCGCTAAATTAGGTAATGAATGATAGACTATCATCCTAAAGTGGGAAGCGTCCAAGGAGACTTGTGAATATCCTTGTGAGGGAAGAAGCCGTTGCTTATTCTCAATGAAAAAGCCTCGCAGGTTCCAATAAGACGTAACCCGTTGTCATCCAAACACTCCTCACCAAATCTTATCACCACTTCATTCCTGATTCTTCTACCAACTCTGGCATTGAAGTCTCCTGTTCAAATAATTTCCTTCCGATGATTAATGTCATTCAGAAGCTTTGTCATCTTACGTTCAAACTCATCCTTCAAGCTCATTGTCGCATCGTCCGTAGGCGCATACACTGCTTCCATCACCACGTGGTGACCCCGCAATTCCAACTCCATCCTCATGAGTCGCTCATCCACCTCCTCCCAATTTTGGATGCAATTTCGTAGTTGCTTGTGCAAAACAATTGACACTCCAGCCCTTGCACCTCTTACTTGCTCACTCCACTATAGAAATGTATGTAATTGCATATTTCCTCATTCCCTTGACCTTCCTTCTTCGTTCACGTGAGCACAGTTATCATATCTTTCCGATAGAAGACGGTGAAACCGATTCTGGAGACGGCCCCGATTTCCGAATAACATGTTCCTCCACATGTGAGTGATCTGCAAATGTATACAAATTGTAGGTTCATCAATAATATTCATTCGGTTCGTGTAATTATACGGTTGAATGAGAAGAACGAACGATATTTGAAATTATATCATCATTGACCACATCTCAGGTCATGGGAAGATGTTCTTGCCGCAGAGTAAGCGTATGCATCTTTTTACTCGTCACACCTGAGAAAAGATTGTAGTTTACCTCTGACCTCGAGTGAAGCCATGTGTTACCGCCGATCCTAATAGATGGCGATGAAAGACCAGTGGACTGTATGTTGTTGAGCTACGGTGAGGCCATATGGAACGTAAATAATCGGGTGCCAACTTGGCAATAATAATCAGGCGAGCATAAGCCAAACTCAGATTATGCCTCGCCCCAAAACGATACGTACAGAACTACGTCGACTTGACGTTGTTAATAATCAACTCAAAAGAAAAACGAGAAGCGAAACAAAATAGATCAAAAACCTGAGTGGTGTCCCCACACACCATTAGAATAAATAAACAAGAGGCGAAGAGGCTTGCCAGATACGAAATACCCAAACCGCAGATGCTGATGCACAAGTGTGTAGAGACGAGAAGCGAGCGATGTGGAAGCCTGTCCTACCCACACCAAGCCGAGAGCGTGACTGAATAGAAACAGCTGATGGGAGACGTACAGATAGATAGTGACTCGTCCGATGAGAGATTGCAACTGAAGAGCGAGGCCTAGCTACAATTCAGGCAACGCGAGAATGGCGAGCTGTGATTGGATGCAGCCAAATCGAGTGAGAATGTAACGGCCAACCAGCTTTGAGACGTGGAAGGGGGACCAGAAAAATGCTTGCAGTAGAAACGTAACATTCCATGACGCAATGGAATGATTTCATAGTTCAACGGCCAGCTAGGGGAAACGAGTTAGCTGGTCTCAAAAAGACCGGCATTAACACCATGTTATCTCACTACCGTGATACCAAACTGCATAATGATCAGGTCTGTACGAATGCTGCATCAAAATCTGTTCAAAATCTAGCAGTACTCTCTCTTTTTTTCTGAACTGCTCAAATGAGGTCAAATTTTGACCTTCGACTGACCTCAATTCTCATGCGATTTTCATATTCGTCTTTAATGATTTCGTCGTTGTATAGACTCCACCTCATAGCTCCACTTGAGTGTTATTGTTATGTTGAGAATCACATCCGATTTGACGCACACCCAAAGTGACTTGAGTTTATGAAGCGTTGCCATAGACGACTGAGCTACAGAGGGCGACTTTCATCATCTCAATTTTGAATCGTTTCGAGAATAATGGCCAGTATTCAAAAATATATCATCAAACGCATCTCAGTTCGGAAAGTGATCACCTGGACGCAGATTGAGGGTCTCCATCGTTCGACCTGTCAAACTTAAGAAAAAACATTGTGATTGACCTTTGACCTCGGGTGAGGTGGATGAGCTATTTCACGATCATGATAAGAGAATGGATAATATTATGTGGGTAGAAACCTTGCATCAAATCCTGTTCAAAATTGAGTAGTTCTATCCATTTATCCAAACTGCTTAAATGAGGTCATATTTTGACCTTCAACTGACCTCTCAATTTGCAAGCGATTCCCATGATTTAACTCTCAATCATTCTTTAATTCCAAGGTCTTCAATGTATAATTTCACGAAAGTATCATTATTGTGTTTAGAAAAAAAATATGAATTCAATTTTGAAAAAAACAAGGGTGAGCGAGCTCACCCTTGGACGCCCTCATATAGAAAATTGAACCTTAAATTGATTGCTTCTATTGACAGAAAACCTAAAATGGATTCTTCTGTAAAAATAAACTCCTAAATTGATTGTTTCTTTTGACAGAAATCTTGAATACATTGCTTCTATTTACAAAAAAACGTTACATGATTTCTTCTATTGACATAAAATCCTGAAATAACTTTTCTCATCAACAGAGTAGAGTAGACCCACCTTTGATATTTTACTTATAATCCAATAATAATATTATTAATCGTGATAATCTAATAATTTTATTAAATGCATTAAATGCTCATTTTTCTATGTTGCTTAACGACCCCACCAACAGCTAGGTTATGGAGAGTACAGATAAGTGGGAGATGAAAAGGGTGAGCGAGCTCACCCTTGGACGCCCTAGTGTAGAAAAATAACCTAAAATTGATTGCGTCTATTGACAGAAAACATCAAATAGATTATTCTGTGCAAATAAATTCTGGAATTGATTGTTTCTATCGAAAGAAATCTTGAATACATTGCTTCTATTCACAAAAAACGTTACATGATTTCTTCTATAGACAGAAAATCCTGAATTAAATTATCCTATCAACAGAGTAGAGAACTTTCAATATTTTGCTCATAGACCTAATAATCTGAAACTCCTTTTAAATGCTTTTTTTATGTTGCTTAACTACCCCACCAACAGCTAGGTTATAGAGAGTATGAATGCGCGGGTGATGAAGAAACAGTGAGGTGATGATAGATGGGAGGACATTTAAAAAAACCCACACCTTACGCAGGATTTGAACCTGTTGCCCTGAAACCAGAAGCAGATGTGCTACCTCTAGACCAAGTAGGGCGGTTTGAATGCTTCTGTTGGCAGAAAACATTTAATTTTATATATATATATATATATATATATATATATATATATATATATATATATATATATATATATATATATATATATATATATATATATATATATATATATATATATATATGTATTGCTTCTAGTGAAATAAAACTTCGTATCACAACCTTGTATTGTTTACAGAAACCTAAAAAAAGTACAAAAGCAATATGCATGTTATTCTCAAAACATGAACAAATGGCCTAAAGTCCATTCATATGAGCGTGTTAGTGATGCAACGATTAAACTTAAGCCACACGATACACAAAATTATAAAATATGTTGCAATTTTATTATTTAGATCCTATTTGGATTTATTGAATTAAAATCATTCATGATGTTATTCATTATTATTTAATTTGTATATATATAAAATATATAAATTTCTTCCAAACGAGCATCATACAAAAAAAGTTTGAGGTGGAAAACAGAATGGGGTTGTTCCACCAACCACCCCATATGAGTCATTATGTTGCAGAAATTCCAACAACCCGTCCAATAGGGGTCCGGTAATCGAAAAACGCGAATCCGTTAGGGGATGAATCTCAACCAAACGAGCGTCATCCAAAAAAAATAAGGAGTGGAAAATAAAATTTCATCGAGCAACTAACCACCCTGTATGGGTCATTTTGTTGCAGAAATTCAAACAACCCCTCAAGGAGTCTGATTCCAGCACCCAGAATAATTGTGAAAGTATCAACCTGTTAAGAAATGAATTTCTCACGAATTCTGAACGTCATACGAAAAAATTCAGGGGTGGAAAACAAAATAGGGTTGTTCTCCCCCCCCCCCCCCTCCCATATGAGTCATTATGTGGCAGAAATTCAAACAACCCCTCCAATAGGGGTCCGGTTAGCGAAAAACGCGAATCCGTTAAGGGATGAATCCCACCCAAACGAGCGTCATACAAAAAAAAGTTAAGGGTGAAAAAGAAGAATGTAATCGATCAAATAACCACCCTGAATGGGTCATTTTGTTGCAGAAATTCAAATAACGCCTCAATTAGGGGTCTGGTTCCAGCACCAGATCGGGTGCTGGAATGCAAACCATAATAATAGAACAAAATTATGACCTTTTGTGAATTTGGGCCCAGAAAATAATATAAACACACCCGTTGTTTATAAAATGTTACCATGGTTATCAGAGGGCCAAAACCAAAGAGGTTAGTATTTTAACCTCCTTGACCAAAAATGGGATATACTCAATTTTTTTTCGGTTTTTATTTAATTATAAAATATTTAGGCTACGTGGACAAAAGTTATTATCGTAACGCGGTAGATTATAACCAATTACAACTTGGAAGCGCTTAAATTTCTAATTTACGTGGAAAACCAGCGATTCTATTAACGCGCAAAAAATGGTATAAAAGTCCACGCCATTCCAAGGCCTATAGAGTTTTTTTCTTTATTTTGTTGATTTGAAAATATACAGGCTATGTGGACAAGTTTCATTAATAAGTAGTCGAAGATTGTAAAAAAATGCATAATCCAAGCTCGATAATTTTTGATTTACGTAGAAATTCAGCGATTCTACGCGACGAATAGGTTTTTTCAGTCCCTTTTGAATCAAACGTATAAGTGTGTTTCCACAGTGTGGTGAACACGCTAAAAACAACCAATCACTGGGCAATTATCGGCAACACGATTGTCCACGGCCAGCTCGACGAAAGTTCTCGTGACAAGGTAAAGAACGGGATTTGAATCAACTAGCGAAGCGCTCGAGTGCAAAGACCGTTATATTTATATATATATATATATATATATATATATATATATATATATATATATATATATATATATATATATATATATATATATATATATATATATATATATCGAAGTGGCTATTCCCACTACCCACTACCCAAGACTGGGTAGTGGCAATATATATATATATATATATATATATATATATATATATATATATATATATATATATATATGTATATGGGATTTTGAAGTTATATATTTTTTTTTTTTAATAACATCGAAACTTGATACAACATCATTGTTCCCCAATTAAGGCTAAGGATGAAAAGTAGGATCGTTTGGACGGGGCACCACAAGGGCGATCTTACCTTCCCATTTTAATTATTTAAAACCAATGAACTTCAAAACCAGGGCTGCGCTGTTGGTGACCATAACTTTCCGCCGCAGATAAAAGTCTTGCAGTTTCCGAGAGTCCGGAACACATTATAAGTACAAACCGTTTCTGTGATATATATCCGGACATTATCAGCATTGGTATTAAGAGTGAACAAAACACACGAATGTTGATATCTTCCACTTTGAACTAAGTCTCTTGGGCAATGATCACTTCTTTTCATTAACAGCAAATGTAAAGTTTGTCATTATACAAAATGGAAAAAAATGAGTGATAGGCCTATAATGTTATAATCCAGCCTATCACTCTACTAATTAAAGGTCGTGGCCAATTAGTACTTCATCCAAGCATTTGCTTCGAGGACTGTGGGAAACCACGAGAAACCAAGTCAGGATGGATACACAAATGTTTGTTGGTCTTCTTTTTCTCTCAACTTCTTCTCTTCTCTTCTTCTTTTCTTGGGATATTTTAATTTCTGGAAATTATTATTAATCGTAAATTAGACAAGTTCAATGTTCAAAAATTATTTCCTTCTTTCTTGAAACCTTGATAGTTGCTATGGCATGCATTGAAGTGATATATAGTTATATAACTATAAAATCCCATTTTAACTATAAAATCCCAAATATCTCGATATTGGATCGTATCCAAGAAGTTTAATTATCATATATATATATATATATATATATATATATATATATATATATTTATATATATATATATATATAGATATGAATATATATTATATATATATATATATATATATATATATATATATATATATATATATATATATATATATATATATATATATATATATATATATATATATATATATATATATATATATATAGCGTATGTATATATATATATATATATATATATATATATATATATATATATATATATATATATATATTATATATAGCAACACTTGCTGGATAGAATCTTTTGCTATTGCTTTCCGCGCCTTTTTTTTTCATTTCTTTGTATCATGCTACGTAATTAATATAATTTCAATGTAATATTATGATTATTCATAAACTTACGAACTAGAAAAGTAATTGATAATTAAGTAATCAATGAATACCTTAATCATCGATAATAATCATATAATAGATATATATATATATATATATATATATATATATATATATATATATATATATATATGGGTTTTACGAATCATAAAGTGCTTATAATTAACTCATTAATGGTTCACTAATTATTTACATTATTTTTCTTCTGTTGGCACTACTTTCCATGTGTCATGTGACCTTGTTGCTAGCTTTGTCTAGTTGACTTGAACTGTCAGTGTCAGAGTTTTGCTCAAACCACTCAATGGAGAAAGCAAAACGAGCACTGTATGCAAACTTTGTGGATAGCGAGCTCGATCTACTGGGGTCTCTAGTTGAAAAGTATCAACACGTTGTGGAATGCAAGTCCACGGACTAGTAAAAGGTGAGCAATCATTACATAACCCTTCTTATTATGGCCCACATTATAATGGCCTGTCTGGCCAAGCTTCAGACATTGAGTGATGGATACAAACTCAAAACATCAGACCAAACACTTGCCTAGGCCTACGATAAATTTGACATTAGAATCTCAATGCTTATTTTTATTTTTATTTTTTTTTTTAAAATGAAAGATTATTTATTATTAATTAAACATACACAATTCCACACTATGGCTCACAAAGCCGGATTGGGCTTGTCTGTGGTATAATCAGCGAATTTTGAACAGACGTGATACAAAACAATATACATGTGAATAATAATTATATGAACACAGTGTAACAGTGATGGGTTAAGATAAATATAATAAAGGGAAAATAATAGATGGCGATAATGCTGTGAATGTAGGCCTATTATGAATACGTGATTAGAAGTAATCTGGAAATAATAGAATAATAATAATAACATTTTTTTATTGATTTTACAATCATGTGAGTGAACTACGTTCAAGTAACCATTTTTTGATGCCATTTTTAAGAGTAGAATATTGTTACAGATCTCGTAAGTTTTGGGGTATTTTATTGAAATTGAAAGGAACAGCATAACACAGACTTCTTTTTCCGTACTTGTTATTAAATAGTGGTAATTTATAATCATTATCTAGTCTGAGTCTAGTATGAAATGGGTGGTCGTTGATGATTTTGAAATTATTATTGAAGTAGAATTTCAGTATGAATCGGTACATAAATAAAATATTCAAAGGAAGGAGGTTGCAACGATGAAATAGTTCGTTCCCTCCTAAATTTATGCCATTATTAGTGGGGGAGTTCGAAATGATTCTAAGCATTCGTCTTTGAAGGTTTATGATAAGCTGCAAATGATAAGGTGAAGCATTGCCCCAAGCTAATATTCCATACGATAATAAGGATTCGGCCAAGGCAACGTATACTGTTTTTAGCAAGGAAAAATTCAGACAATTTTTAAGAATATAAAGATTAAAGGCACAAGAACGTAATCTATTACAAATTGTTTCAATGTGAGGTTTCCAAGTGAAATGTTTGTCAATGGTCAAGCCTAAATAAACAACTCTGTCAACACTCTCAATTTTCTGTGTACAATTCATGCAGGTGGAGCCTAAACTAATATTATGGAGACAATTTAATGTATGATACCTAATCTCAATTTGTGCGCGACCGTCCTTATTATGCGGGGAACATATGTGAATTAGTTTGGTTTTACTTGAGTTTATGACTAAATCATGATCGTGAGTCCATTTTAATAAATTGTTGAAATCCTTTCGTAAATTTTGCTCGGCAGATTTGATATTTTTATGAGCTGATAATACAACGGTATCGTCAGCATACATATACGTTTGACAGTTAGATACCACATCGGGCATATTATTCACGTAAATGAGGTATAGCAATGGTCCTAAAATAGAACCTTGAGGAACCCCAGTTGTACAGTTCTTCAAAATGCTAAACTCCTCATTAATTTTGACTAAAATTTTCCTATTATCTAGATAACTAATGAACCAATTTAATACGTTGCCTCTAATACCGATATGTTCTAAAGAAGAGATTAATTTTTTATGATTAATGGTGTCGGAAGCTTTCGAAAAGTCTATAAACAACGCAATTATGTGCATGTTGAGATTCAAATTGGAATTGATAAAGTCCGAGAATTGCAGAAGCAGATCCGCTGTACTCTTACCAGCCTGAAACCCGAATTGAAGCTTATTTATAATTCCGAATTGTTTGAGATAACTAGTTAAATTATTGGCTACACAACGTTCCATGATTTTCTCAGTAATTGGCAGCAGTGATATTGGTCTGTAATTTGAGTAGTTAAGATGATCTCCTTTTTTATAAATTGGACGCACTACTGAGATTTTCATGTCATCAGGGACCACACCATTAATAACTGATAGGTTTATAAGCTTGACCAAAATTGGACTTAATTCCGTTTTCAGTAGTTTCACATCTTTAGCACGTATACCATCATATCCTGGTTGTTTGTCAACATCCAGTTTATCAATAATACTCTCAATTGTCTCAACATTGACAGGTGTGAAGTACATTGATTGAATTACAGAGTCACTTTGATAATCTGTACAAGTTTTTATGATACACTGGTGTTTTAGGAGCTCAATTTCTCGAATGAAGGAGTCTACAAAATTGTTGGCAATTTCTCTGTTAGAATTAGTCTTACCAAGATATTTCGTTATGGTTTCATCAACTGACAGTTGTTTTTTCTTACCTATTATGTAGTTTATTGACTGCCAAGTATCTTTAATGTTATTTTTCGATTCATCAATTATAGATTTATAATAACAAGTTTTCGCTTTTGCTATTTGCCTATTCACAAAATTTCTGAGGTTTTCATAATCATTTCTGAAAGTTACTTTCAATGTATTGTTGCATTGTTTCCACTTTTTGAATGCAGCATCCCTATCCTTAATCATTTTACCCAAGTCTTCTGACATCCAGTTTTTCATCACCCTTGATTTCCCTACTTTATTGGAAATAGTGAACGAAGATTCATCATAAATTTCCTTGAATTTATAGCAAAACTGTTGGTGAATATTACAACAATCGGTCAGGTTTAACAAACTATTCCAATTGTACGATTTTAAATCTTGCACCAATTTTTTCTCGTTAAACACATTTTTTATTTTAAATTCAACTTCGTCCATATTTTTTACGTTTCCGTTCCAAAAAAATGCATCAGCTAAAACCATGTAGTGATCAGATATTTTTGTTGTGAATATAGCAGATGAAATGATCTCAAGCTCACTTCTTATATAAATATGATCTATGCATGAACCAGTGACTCTGCCACTTAAGCATTCTTCCCGTGTATTGCCAGTGATGCATCTATATAGACCTTTTGCAGCTAATAGACTTTCATAGTTTTGAACACTGTTACATGAATAGCTATGCAAATCAAGATTCATATCTCCGAGTAAAATCATATTTTTATATTCATTTTTATTGGTGATATATTTTTCCAATTCTATAACAAAATTTACTTTACTTCTATTAGGAGGTCTATATACAGCTATTATGTGGACGTAAGCATCGCTGTTAATTCTTAAATCGCCGCACAGCCCTTCAAAGTGTACAGAATTCAAAGGCAATGCTTGTTTGAACGACCAGCTCTCCTTGACAAACAATAACAAACCCCCGCCCCGCCTGCATCTCCTTGTTTCGCTATACGCATTGTAGCCCTGTAGTTTATAATAATTATCTACCTCATTCACCGAAATCTCACTGAGTAATAATACATCAAAACAACCCATATGTTTCTCTAAAATGATACATAGTTCATCCCAGTGCTTTCGCAGAGATCTTATATTCAAATGCAGAAATAAAATACCTTTTCGCTTTTGAATCCAGTGGTCTAAATCGTCGATTACCACACTGATGTGCTCTTCATTAGTGTTATCGGTTCCCCAGTCGCACATGTGATTATTTAATCCAAGTTCAGTTATGACAGGTTCAATGTAAATGCAATGAATTGAATGTTAAGGACGTTTAGTTAATCTTCTCCAGGTCACTAAACGAGTTGATCTGAATAACTTGTCTCGAGTTCTCTTCCTTTTTCACTAGAATTTTCGAGTTTTTAAACCATACGAAAGCGTAGTTTAGTTCCCTCGCTTTTGTCTTGGCCTTCCACAGAAGTTCTTTGTAAAACGGGGAAAGATTCTCGTTAGCGTAGATTCGTTCAGTATTACGAGTTCCAGATATTATATTGTTGGTGATTATCGCCCGTCGCTTTTCCAGGAACAGGTCCCGCTTCTTACGGCTAGTGAGTTGCACGATAATTCTTGCTGGGCGTGATGTTACTCTAGACGGAATACGATGCACTGCTTCTATTTCGCTCGACAGTAGGCTGATATCCAGTTTCTTGGCTACCTCCAAAACTATATCTTCAACCCTCTCACCTTCGATCTGCTCCACGTTGATCAATTCAAAGTTGGTCTTGCGTCCGTATTGATCCAAGTGGTTGACATGATTGACTAGGTTTTCAATAACTGTCTCCCTCTCAGCTGCTTGTTTTTGTAAAGTAATGACAGTGTTCTTTAGGCCACGAAATTCGACAGCAAATTCGTCTTTAAATTTTTTCAGCTCTTCTGTCAAACTGTTGAACCGCACTTCAAACTCTTTCTTTATCTCGTCCAGCAAATCAATATCCGCATCCACTTCACGATCTTTGTTTCTCGACTTCACCATTCTGTACACTGTGAATCACTCTAGGCCTGTACTAGAGCTGCTCGTCAACACGTCCGCTCGGTAGGTAGGCTACAGTAGGACTGATTGAAGTGTCGATGTAATGGCTGTTTTTGTCCCTTGTGGCTACTCTTATAGTATAGGCGTAGACCCAGACCTACCTTATAAGCTTGGCATATTCATGAGGACCTAAATGTAGCTCCAACTCTTTAATTTCATCCATGCATGACCTAGACATTAGTTATTATATAGGCCTAGTCAATGACCTAGACTAGCTTGAGCATAGGCCTTGGGTAGGTCACAACAAATTATGTTGATATAATATTTAATAACCGTGCACTTCTGTTTCAGGAAGAGGTTTGGGCTCAAATAGCGCTTGAATCTAACGCTAGCACTAGTTGGGCTGGCACCGCATGGTGGGTCACCTACAAATCAAGTTCAATAACTTGAACAGAGAGGCTCGAAAATTAAATGCCCGAGAGAGGGCAAACTTATTGAAAAGTGGAGGAGGGGAATGCAGGCCTTCTCCAATTGATTATTTTTTTATTTTTTATTATTATTTAAACTCTTGCAATTGCACATAAATGTGCGGTGGCAAGTTCCCTAACTACCCCTATCCCACCACCACCCTAACCCTCTGACAGAATAACTTTAACCTAATTTCATCCTCTTCAAAAACATTTCTACTAAGCCCATTCCAGTCCCTACTGCAGAGAGCCCTAGCAATGATAAATCTAACAACAGAGGGTCTGCCTAATAACTTTGGTAGTGACGTACTGCCACTTCACGATGAGACAATCACGGGCAGTCCAGATGTGAATATGATGTTAAGGACGAGGTAAGCTAGCTGCATGCTGTCTAAAATCTTATTCAGTAGGCCTACAAGTATCCCAGTACTTTTTTTTATATTGGGTTTTAACGACGCACTGTGATGATGACTGAGATCTATTGGCGTCGGATGAATGATTAATGAGATGATGGGATGATGAGATGAAGGTTTTATGGGTAGTGGGAAGGAAGCGGTCGTGGCCTATATTGTGGGAACCATCCCGGCATTAGCCTAGACTACAGAGGGAAACCACGAAAAACCCCTGTAAAGATGGACGGTGGCGGGGATCGAACCAGGTCCGATATGTCCCTTCATCTTCCGGGTCACACGAAGCAAGTGCGCTAACCACTCAGCTACTGTGCCGTTATCCCCTAGTACTTCATCTTATTCACTTTAAGTTTGATTGCGTACTTCAATTATTGTTACCTAGGGACATGGCCATATATTGTGGAAGATATTCGTGGAATACAATTCAAATAAAGTTCAATCTTTACATAATACGATACACTGCTACGCCCATATATAAACAAACCTTGCTTAAATGTCGAGTACCATCATTGAGTTTGTAACTACTGGAAACTCTATGGAACCATAGGCCTACATTGAATTCCACTAGGTGCTCTTTCACATCCCTGGCAATGACGACGATCATTGCTGATCAAATTAATGTTACATGTTAAAAATGTTACATACCAGTACGTCATTTGTAGGCTCCTACCCCTTCAATGACCCATCATTGAAAATGTGATTCGAAAAAGTTTCTTTTCTAGCTATCTAAACTGAGTTACACTTATATTAATGAATATTGAGTACCTATTTCAGAAGTGTCAGATAACTAGTCCACACAAAAGCTACTAATTTTCAGTCCATTCCACATCCCTGCAATTACTAGTCATTCTTGTACCACATCACACTCCTTCCTGTCTCTTCCCTTCCACTTTCAATGTTTTGTTGCAGATTCGACAACCAATGCTGTTCCAGCGAAAGCCGTACCGGTAAATCCAGCAGGACAGTGAGAAAACCACGAAGAGGACAGGGAGGTGCGACTGCGGCAAGAAAAAATAGAACACGAGAAGAGATTGGAACTCCTTGAACTTCAAATCATGCACACAAATTCATTAGTAAGCAACGAGAGTGCAGAGGCAAATCTGCGAGAATATTTCTTAAACTCTCGTGTACAAAATGTGCTGGTAATTAATATATATAATATATATTATTATAGTGTGCTTGCGAGGTTGCGGCTTGCTTCGTCCTGCGAGTGAATATGTAGGCATTAAAAGGCATGCTGCATTGTAACTCTAATATTATGATTTATATTTCACATTTTATGTATGTAATCGATTTATTTAGCAGTCTTGTGCTATCAGTAGCTCCATACATGTTACAATGTTATATAATTAATATAAGAATATAAATGTTATAACAGAATACTGAAGAATTATCTTTAAATTACCTTTAAAAACCCATACGATGGAATTTCAAACATTAACATTTTAAGTAGTCGACATTTACTAGTTCTTGTTCTTGAATCTATCAATATTTTCCCTGACATACTTGTTGCACTCTCTTTTAAACCCGTTCAAGTTGTTACAATTTTCATTTTTCGGCATTTTGTTATAGATTCTTATGCCATTATAAAAAACATTCTTCTGATTAAAACTATTCTTTCTATAATCCAAGTATATGTTTCTACAGTTACGGGTGTTATGCTCATGTATTTCAAATCCATATACGATACTATCTCCTAGGTAATCAGGTAGCAGATTGTTAACCAACTTATAAATAAATATTAATACACTTCGTATCAGTCTCTGATTTACACTCATCCATTGTAATGCATTCAACATATCATTTGTGTGTGTATATACATAGTTATTTTGAACAATTACAAATTTTTTACATTTCAATATTATTCTCATTGCTCTATTTTGCAATACTTGTAGGTTATCTTTTTCTTTATCTCTCAGGTACATCAGTATAGTTGGGCAATATTCAAAGTGTGGTGCTATAATTGTTTTAAATATCAATATTTTGGTCCATATTGAAAGTTCTCGACTACAGCGAGCCATGAAACCAATCTTTTTCCCAACTTTTTTGCAATATATTCTCCATGACACCTGAAATTCAGTTGATCATCTACTATTACTCCTAGATATTTCATTTGATCAACTCTCTCCAGAATAATTCCATCCATGTATAGATGATTGTTTAGAAGTACTTGATTAATATATACATTTTTAGATTTACTTTGTGAAATTATAAGATATTTAGTTTTACTCAAGTTAAGTTTGAGTTTATTACACGCTAACCAGTTTGTAACATTCTCTAATTCTGTATTCATAATTGCCACTACTTCTTCTGCATTATCACCAGCATACGATATCAGAGTATCATCTGCGAATAGATTCATAAATGATTGTTCTATACATTTATGAATATCGTTCATATATATTATAAACAGAACTGGGCCCAGAACTGACCCCTGAGGAACTCCAAATTCATTTCCAAATTTTTTATTGACTTAGTGCTCCATCGCCTCGACTCGCTGTGATCGCTCTCTGGTTTTAGGTTCAGTTCGGAACGACAGATGCTTGTACAGTACTGAACAAAATCATATTCCAAGAAAATTTAGTGTTTTGACAGCCTATTTTTTTGGAAATATTTTTTTGCGGCACACGGGTGATTATTATTTGTGAAGGGAGTTTTCTGTCGTAATATAGGGAGAAGTACTAATGGTAAATATCAAGATTGGCAACTTGGTGCCCCTTTAATAAATTTTCCAACTGCGTGCCACCCATTATTTAGCTGTGGTAAATTTTGTATCGTGTTGTACATGTTATTTACTTCTATTTTAGCACTATATAATGACAAATTTTTTCAAGGTATTCGTTGTCCAGTCTCTTTGTTTGTCTGTATGTATGTACCTGTGAAATACCTTGTAGAACTCGATTCGTTGTATTTTACCAATATCCTGACTTTTCCCCTTAATTTTCAGCAAGTATATGTACAGTATACGTATGTATTATGAAGTGTTATTTATACTATATTATGTACCTTTGCTCACATTGGTTTATATCAGTGT
Organism: Brachyptera risi; assembly: GCA_964007535.1. Lineage (NCBI taxonomy): Eukaryota > Metazoa > Arthropoda > Insecta > Plecoptera > Taeniopterygidae > Brachyptera > Brachyptera risi. The sequence goes on from CAXFZR010000081.1 coordinate 37,869, forward strand.
GCACGATTACTATAATAATTGAATAAATCTGATACAACTTTATTTTTGTTTTTTATTTTTAATAAAGGTGAAACTTGATACAAAATCATTGTTCCCCAATTAAGGCTATGGAAGAAAGATAGGATCGTTTGGACAGAGCACCACAATGGCAAACTTACCACCCCATTGAAATTATAATTTAAAACCAATGAACTTTAACACCAGGACTGCGCTGTCTGTGACCATAATTTGGCGATGTAGATAAAAGTCTTTCAGTTTCCAAAAGTTCGGAACACATTTCAAGTAAAAACCGTTTCTGTGATATATCCGGACATCATCAGCATTGGTATTAACAGTAAACAAAACACACAAATGTTGATTTCTTCCACTTTGAACCAAGTCTCTTGGGCAATGATCACTTCCTTCCATCCCCTGAAATGTAACCGATCTCCATCTCACCCAAATCAAATCTTGCTTCGACTGTGGATCATTAAAAATGGTACGGTCTGGGCCGACCCAGACCTTCTCGACTCAATCATGCACGATCAGTGAGAGCACAGAGTACATATCAACTTGTGACAGCAGAGCGTTGTCTCGTACGAGAAGCAAACCTTATTTGGCCAGTCTAATTTATACTATACATTATCATATTAATTTGGTGATGTAAAATGCTCAAGCATTTCCTTTTTGAGAATTTTCTTGAGAACATTCCTGAGTAAATTCTCATATGAAGCATATTTCATAAAATGAGTTTTAAAGGTTTCAGACCTATCAATAATTTGTTCGACTTTTTCTCTTTCCTTTTTCTTTTTTTTGACACGGTACATAATTAAGATGTATTCTAACATAGGTCCATATAATATGAAAATATAATAAAAAATATCATATACATGTGTGTTTTTGACTTATTGTATCAGTTTTACGTCTAATTTATAATACCGTAGTTCTCTGTACTGAAATCATTTAAAGGTAACAGGTTATCAAACAGTATAATTGAGGAAATGTACTTGCTATTAATATCATCTGAAAATGACAAAAAAAGATTAGCGATCATAGCAACGACTCAGCTGCACCGTACACGAAAAGAAACGCAATTGTGTTCATTCAACATTTACCTAAAAATCAAATAACTCACAAATATTTGGCAGGAACATTGACGGTAACTCGTGATTTGACAGCCATTAACTACCTATTTCAAATTATGCCTGCGTTCACCTAATAATTGATAAACTTATATTCGACAGGAACATGGTAACTCATTACATATTTGACATACCATCAACCATTTTAAATTATGCCTGCCTTTACACAAAGATCAATTTATATTCATATTTGGCAGGAACATGCATATTTGGCCAGTGCTAACAACACTAAATTATTGAACAATAAAATTAGGTTTTTCGAATTGTTGATATATTAATTGCACTTGAATTATGTTTAAGAATAACGATTAAAAAAATATATGCTCGAGCATATTTGAGCATAATCTTTTGGAAAATATTCTCAGCTCACATCACCATATTTTATTATATTATACACAGTGGCGGGCTGGGCTATCTGGCAACCGGGCATTTGCCAGGTGAGCCGCCTCACTCAGGGCCACGCGAACACCAAACATAGAACAAAAAATTGGCCATGGTACGTTAATCAGTAAAATTACCCAATCAGACATGAAAATATCGTTCTTGCGGTGTACAAGATTTTCAGTTCAGGTTAGCTTAATGTTAACCCAACTCAACTTGACTCGAACATCAGATCTCAGTCTGTGTATGACAGTTCAGTGTACTAGCAAATAATAACCTCAGCAACGTACCTGCTCTAACTCTGGCTATGTATGCCTCATTTTCAAGAGGGAAGGAAGTGAACTGGGGGGAAGAGTTCAACCAATGCGTTGCTAATGTCACACAAAACTCGCGAGCAACTGGCTTGACATATGCCTGTTACATCGCCTATGACGAGCTGGAACGTTCCAGATGCGTAGAATCGCAACGCAGTAAGAACTTGCGTTGCAATAGGAAAGCATGGGACCTTGCTGTCGGTCTGGTCAAATCGCCTAATAAAATGTTGCACAGTTTCAAGACGGTATGTCTTGGAAACCTGTGTCCATTTAATAAGATGGTCATCCGACACATTTAATGGATCCAGCCTATCTTAGAATACTCTGCCAGGTCTAACAATGATAGGCCCCTCCTGATTAGGCCTCGGCCTCCTAGCCTCATCCAGAATTAGGAAACGCACAGCGTTGAACATTGTAATATAATTAGTAGGATATAGGCCTATGCCTATTATAATTATGTATATATAATTAGTGTTAGTGTTTTAGTGGTTACATTAGTTATCATAAGTTATATTTCAGCTAGGTATAGTAGCAGTTAGTGGTAGTTACTAGTGGCATTGAGATTGTAATGTTACAATCTCAATGCTAGTGGTAAGCTCACTACGCTGGCAACGACGCAGCTTTTTAACAGGTTAGGCTAGGCTGGACAGACAATTGACAAAGTGAGTGACACTGATAGTTACATACGCTAGCCTAGGCCTAGTCGAGAACAAGCAGAACGTTGAGGTTAGATGTAGAACCGGAATTATAAAACACGTAAATCAAATGGCGCGATATTCAACAAGAAAAAATGGGTAGGCCTACTGGAAACCCTGCTTCAGAGTATTTTTCCCATGTCTGATTACACTGTAATCTTCGAGTTTAATAAATATTTTGACTTTATTCTCAAGGCCATCGAAAAATGAGAAGAACTACTTCTGTCAAATGAATATGATAATTTCAATTAAGTAATGCAGACCCATCAAACTTGGTTGATTATGAACTCATAAAAAATTAATTCAACATATTTTGTCCGGTTTATTTTAATAGTCCGCTTTAATTCTGTAATTACACCAACGTTTGGAAAAAGTTTTGATTGGTTACACAATCTCTTATATGTATACCACATTCCCACGTACAAAAGAGAACATAAAAACGAAGCCTGATTTTGTTCGTCAAGTGAAATGAAGTCTTGGCTCCATGGAATAAAAAAATCGACAACAAGAATCTGTTGGTGGGGCATTTAACAAGCAATAATCAATCAATCAGTATGGTTGAATGTATCATTTCATTTTGTCATGACTCACTTGCAACTCATTGTCACTAAAAACTAGGAATACTCAACATGATAAACTATGTGTTTGTTGCATGTAAGAAGAGCGATCTACACACAAAAATGTATTTTTCTCATCATGTGACAACTGATTGTGAAAGTTTGGTAGCGTATTTGCAATTACTGCCTCAATATGCATGAGAGTGACATCGCTCATCCAATAATTGAATTCGGAAATGCCTAGACTGAAATCTTTAATTTTTCATGAGACTTTGTCGTACTCTACAACAATCAGTGTAGTAGTAGTATAGTAGATATTCATTCTATGCTATTTTTTTTACATAGGCCTACATACATGGTTACAAAAAATGACATAAGATTGGATAATAAAACAAAGTGTTCACAATCAAAAAGTAAAGAAAGCAAGTAATATTTAAATTATTAAATCACTCGATAGTGTGATTAAATTACTATGTAGGCCTATGTTGAATGTCTCATGTATGTGTTATCCATTAGTATTTTCTGATGGGCTACTTTTGTGATTCTCCTTTGTAGCCTAATCAGAGAATAAGTGATTGATTGCAATAAAACAATCCAATCCATGTACAATAATTGTACACGTCAATTTATTTATATATCAAATCTCAAACAAATGAAACCATCAAAGAAATAACAGCGAGGCCTGTACATTGGCGACACGCCTACTACCCTCCCCGCACCATACGTCCCCGGCATGCAAAAACTCAACTCGGAGAGCAAGCAAGCTTCCTGCCGTCTTTCAAGGAACCATCCCAGTATTGACCTGAATGACAGAGAATAACCAAAAAAACTCTATCAGGATGGTCCACCATAGGCCTGTACATGTAGGGTACCGTACCACCCTTGGGTTGCATAACTGATACACCGAAAATATGGTGAATTGAGAAAAACGTAGGCCTAGGCCTACACTGAAAATCCAATAGGCCTACACCGTAAGCATTATTTCAGATGATGACTGAATAGGGAGGCTACGATATTGCATATGAATAGTGTGAGACTATCCTCTTCTCCCCACAATAATATACTAGCCATCATGCATGAAAATATTTTTCTTGCGGTGTACGAGATTTTCGGTTCAAGTTAGCTTAACCTAACTCAACTCGACTCTAACATCAGATCCCAGTCTGTGTATGACAGCTCAGTGTACTAGCAACTAATAACCTCAGCAACGTACCTGCTTCAACTCTGGCAACGTATGCCTCATTTTCAATAGGGAAGGATATGAACTGGAGGGAGTGTTGAACAAATGCGTTGCTAATGTCACACAAAACTCGCGAGCAACTGGCTTGACTTATGCCTGTTACATCGCCCAAAACGAGCTGGAACGTTCCAGACGCGTAGAATCGCAATGCAGTAAGAACTTGCGTCGGTCTGGTCAAATGGCCTTCCAAAATGCTGCACAGTTCCAAGACGATATGTCTTGGAAACCTGTACCGTTTAATCAGATGGTCATCCGACACATTTAATGAATCCAGCCTATCTTTGAATACTCTGCCAGGTCTAACAATGATAGGCCCCTCCTGATTAGGCCTCGGCCTAGCCTCATCCAGAATTAGGAAAAGCCCAGCATTGAACATTGTAATATAATTAGTAGGAAATAGGCCTAGGCCTATTATAACTGTATATATAATTAGTGTTAGTGTTTTAGTGGTTATATTAGTAATCATAAGTTACATTTCAGCTAGGTAGGCATATAGGCCTAGTAATAGTGGTACACTCTTTGACAGGTTAGGCTAGAGTAAACAGACAAGGTGAGTGGTCAGAGGTGACACTGACAGTTGCACACGCTAGGCCTAGGCCTAGTCGAGATCAAGCAAAACGTTGAGGTTAGATGTACAACCGGATTTATAAAATACGTAAATCAAATTGCGCGGTATTTAAAAATATCCTTACCGTGTTTTGGTGGGTAGAATTTACATTTTCTGTCAAATTCAGCCATAAAATCATTGTAAATTGATATTCAAAGTCAAGAGGTGATCATCTTACTAGGGCCTAGGCCTACCAGTCAATTTTTTAGATACTTCTCTCTGGACAATAGATGAAAGAACAGCAGCTATTAGGATCTCAGACACTTGCTAGAGATTGGTGGGACGATCAATTATTTCTTCATGAGTTTGGATTAAGACAAAATATGGTATTATCTCGAAAGAAGTTAGTAACTTTGAGCCAAATCAAAGTTATGACCTTGTGTGAATTCGGGCCCAGAAGATAATATGAACACATCCGTTGTTCATAAAATGTTACCATGGTTTTCAGAGGGCCAAACCAAAGAGGTTAGTATTTTAACCTCCTTGACCAAAAATGGGGTATACTCAATCTTTTTTCGGTTTTTATTTAATTATAAAATATTGAGGCTACGTGGACAAAAGTTATTATCGTAACGCGGTAGATTATAACCAATTACAACTTGAAAGCGCTTAAATTTCTAATTTACGTGGAAAACCAGCGATTCTATTAACGCGCAAAATATGGTATAAAAGTCCACGCCATTCCAAGGTCGATAGAGTTTTTTTCTTTATTTCGTTGATTTGAAAATATACAGGCTATGTGGACAAGTTTCATCACTACGTAGTCGAAGATTGTAAAAAAATACATAATCCAAGCTCGATTATTTTCAATTTACGTAGAAATTCAGCGATTCTACGCGACGAATAGATTTTTTCGGTCCCTTTTGAATCAAACGTATAAGTGTGTTTCCACAGTGTGGTGAACACGCTAAAAAAGGATTTCTGACCTTTGACCTCGATTTATTCGAAAAATGTGTATGAGAATTATGGCGATTTCAGTTATTTTGATCAGCACATTTTTCTGAATGGAATCTAATCTTGAGACCTTTTGTTGCAATCAGTGTTGGGTCAGGCCATTATTTTAGCTGGAATGATTGGAGTAAGAAGTTCATGTCCCATTCAGTCAATGAGAAATAAAATCTAGTCGAACAGTATCTATATATTCTTTAAATCAGTCTATAAGTTGCAGTGGATCTTAGTACCTGGCTCTCTCATGTTTTAATCCTTCTCACATCCACTAATATCTTTCATCAGTGTACCAGATTAGGACTTCCATCATACGGAATTGCTTTGGTTTTGATTGTCACATATAACAGATCAACGTTTCAACATCAAATTTAAGACCTATGTGTTTATTCCTCGAGGAAACACATTTCGAACACTATTTCTCTCTTGTTTTATCTAGTTCTAGTTTTTACTGATATTATGATTTGACAGGTGACAGAGCACATGGGGGAGTGGCGACACCTGTCTCGGACAGCTGTTACGTGGGCTCACTGCCACTGATAACACCTTCTCAAGCAGTGGCGGTTAGAGTTGCTCTTCCACAGCCTGTTACCTTCTGAAATATTTATTCACCGGATTGAGCTCATGTTACAGAAAACAATCTGTTCAATCTTGTGTCATAACTGACACGTTCCTATGTGTTAATGGGCGACTTTTTGCTCACAGCAAACTGTGGGATGACACAATGGTGGACGGTAATTTTCGAGGGCGCCTCTTCGAGAAATTTTTCAATGATCAATACCTTATTATACTCGAGAGGCCTCTTTACATCTTGCCTACCGTCCTGATTGCAGACGTTCGGGGCCCAAGTTGGCAACGGAAAACCAATCATTGTATTTACTCTTGGCTTCCGATTAGATAATCACTAGTATTCAATATGTTCTCGTACGGAGAGCTCTGGTTAGTGATATCTGTTCAACCCTTTCAAAATAATTGTCGTAAATCAACTCTCTTTACCTGTTTCTCATTGATTTTACGATTTTTTAGAGTGATTTGATGAAAAAATATTATTTTTATTTAACGTAGCGGATCAGATATACTCATTTCTGTTTCATTGCGAAAATAATCACACCGATTGGTCATACCGTTTACCCACCATGTGTCGGGAGCTGGAGGCCTGTATTCACGTTTTTTGTCAATTTTGTTCGTTCCCTGCAGGTTTTACTCATGCGTTGTGAGATTTGAAGTAGCCTCTTAATGAAGGTGACATAACTGAATTGAACTATTTCAATGGTAAGCTTCCGGCTATAGATATTTGTGTGTGTTCACTTTACATTGCTTTACTTTTCAATTTCTGTATTCATCCTGATCTCTGTGGTAGTGACCATATTCCAATAATATTGTACCTTCTCTAGGGTCACAAGAAACCGGAGCGACCCGCGCAGTGGAATCTGAGCTGTGCTAACTGGCGAAACTCCCAACGCCTCGCCGATCTGAGGGGAGCCAACCTAATGATGTAAATGAATCAGAGTGAAAAGTGTTACTCACTGTTTGTTGTGCACTGCTGAAAAATCTATTTTCCTGAAGACAATCAATACACGTCGCACTCCCGTTCCTTGGTGAAACACGGATTGCAGAGAAGCAATTGAAAAACGTGAGCATGCTCTCAAAATTTACATACGGAACCCAATAGAAATACATCCCAGTGCATTCCGTAGACTACGTGCCAAAGCACGATATACTATCGAAATGGCCAGGAGAAATTCGTGGAATGCGTATGTGTCCACGATCAACCACAACAAGCCCTCAACCGAAGTGTGGAACCGTGTTAGATGGAAAATTCAAGTCTTCCTCAATTGCAGGAACAGAAGTTGCTGATAATTTTGTCACAGGCCTGAAAGAGATCGTGGCTGCCATTGGTACATACTTCTCAGAGGTGTCAGCCCACCACCACTCGGTAACGTTCAAAGATATAAACGTATTGCGGGGAACAGAAGACTCGATTTCACCTTCGCAAACCACAAAGATTACAACGTAGCGTTCAGTAGATGAGAGCTAGAAGATGCCATTACCAACTATAAGAACACTTCACCAGGTGCGGACCGAATCCACGACTATTTTTCCGAGCATCTTGAATCAGAATCCGTAGATCATCTGCTTGACACCTTCAAAAAATCTGGAGAGCCAACACGTTCCCTGACAATTGAAGACTTGCGATAGACATCCCCATTTCAAAATCCGGTGAAAATATGAACAGCACTTTCAGCTACCGCCCCATATCCCCGAACAGCTACCTGTGCAAAGTGATGGACGGGATGGTGAACAACCGCTGAGTTTGGCGGTTGGAGGAGAGTAACCTCATCTGCACAGAATAGTCCGGCTTTAGGAAGAACCGCAACACACACGACCATCTAATCCGGATGGAGAGCTACATCCAAGTTGAGTTTCTCACAAAACAACTTGTTGTTGGCGTCTTCTTCGATTTGGAGAAGGCTTATGACACGAGCTGGCGGTTTAATATTCCATCCTCATCAGGAAAATGCTGCTTCGAAGGTCACAATTCAGTTTTCATGTATGATTTCATTACGAACAGACTTTTCTGAGTTCGTGTACAAACGTGTCAGCAAAACTTTGTCAACCTGTCAGCGTTACCACCAGTAGACATCACAAGATCAGCCGTGTTAGCTTGCAAGGCAGGTAACTCATCGTGCCCGGCAATCGAAATGGAGCTCGAAGGAAACAGATGTAGAGCGCTTGTGCATACACAAGCTCAAATCAATGTGATTGATGAGAAATTTGCAAAGGCAACAGAACTAGAGACATCACCTGCAGACATAACAATAGAATTAGCAGTCGATGGGGTGGTAATACCATCAGGGAGAAAGATTTGCCTGACAACGTAAACTAATACTCAGACCATAACCTAGGTGTCCTATTCAGTGATAGACTTATATTGTTCGGTCATTCTGGGACAACCAATTCTTACAATTTTTGTACATTTCGTACACGACAGGGGAAAAAGTACATTCCAGTAGTTATTGACATTTTTCCGAAGTGGGTGGGTCTCACAATCCGTTATGGTTGCAAATCACTCATTATCAAGGGCTGAAGAAGGCACCTATGCTGAGTTTGATCCTAAGTGGAATGGTCCATTCCTCATCACGAATCGGATTGAGACAGGCGTATACTAAGTGGATAGGATTGGGCCCAGAGGTGGCTTCACGAGTTACCAGAGTTCCCAGTTACGACCCTACGAGCAACGAGGAATAGTGGCGAATGCATCAGAAAATGAGACCGAGCCTTCCTCCTATACGACGTAAGAAGTAGCAGCATCTGCAACGACTACGAGCAATGAAAAGGACGAACCAGAAGTAGAGTCGGAACCTGATTTATCAAAACGCAGAGCTACAGATTCAGCTAATAGACTGAATTTTGTCCAATCAAAGTTGTTGGGGGCTTAAAAGATGACTGATAGTAATTTTCTGTTGAATTGTATTGGTAAATTTTGACTTAGTAGGCATGTCTATTTGTATTTTGAGGTATTTTTCATCATGTCTATCAGTGTGTGTAGTAGTCATGTGTTTGTACTTGATTCAGGAGAGGGAAAAATGGATAATTTGAAGGTTTTCATTCTTCCATTTATTGTATAATTCTCAATTCACGAAAACCCTCATTTAGGGGAGGGAATATTACCACTAATAAAGTAGGCATAACGACACAGGTGGTGGATAGGAAGGAAGGCAGTGAGAACAAGCATGGGCCGGATAAATAAGAGAGGGTAGTCCATTGTTGTGCATTGGTGAGAGAGTCAGACTTTTGCAGTAAAAGAAAACTAAGAGAACCGGAATATTAAATAGAAACTAGAGAGTGAAACATTGTAATGTAATAATAGGAAATGTAATTATATATCCTCTAATATATCTTGTTATTCTAACAATATCCCCCTAAAGGGCCAAGAGGACCGTGTTAAATGTTTGAAATCACTTAACCTATTGCGTTACCTCAGTGGTACTAGATGGGGCGAATTTAGAACCACGATGCCAATCGAGCTATGGTGAGGTCTGAATTAGACTATGCTTCTATGATATACGATTCTGCTAGAGAGTATAATCTGAAACCCCTCAACACCATCCACAACACGGGAATCCAACTGTATATTGGAGCACTCCATACTAGTCGGATTGAGAATATACATTGTGCTACTGGTGAACCATCTCTTCAACACAGGAGTCTCTCAACTTCTCATGCTGCAAAACGCTCGTGTATGCCAGAGCATCCATAATTTGGACAAGTCTCTAACACTTGTTTTCAAGCTTCATATGCCACCGAACATAACCCCACAGTCCCAGCAGGAATATGCCTCGATGGAATTCTTGATCATCAGTTAGTATATATTCTAATCAATTCTAGTTTAGTATTCATATATTTCATCAAAGTTCTCTCATTTGTCGCAAGTACTCAGTAGTGATGGTGTTTCCGTATAACTATCTTCCTCATAGTGATTATTGGATAGTCCTGTTTCTATGTTCACTTCATTTGAGAATGTTTTCCATTCGTTTTTCTCTTCATTTAGTTTCACTCATACAGAAAACCATTTTTCTTTTTTAATATCTTGTTCGTTCTCAGATGGGCCCACACTTTGACTTACAAATACATCTTCAGATTTGCTACACTCTGATACCCGGCTTGGTGAATAGAGGTGCGATTAATTAACCTCAAAACACAAAATAGGTTAAAAGTGAGTTTTATTGACGAAACGTAAACACACATACAAGAGTTTGAAAAAAACAGACAACCCGTAGCTCCTTGCTCTCTTGGGATCCGAAGACAAACTAACTTGCCCACATACTACCTTCAACCCAAAACCATCTTCGTCAGAGTTGCCAAACTGAATTCGATAGTGCTAAAATATACAAAGAGTAGCGCACATGATTGCTACAAAATATCTATTTATGAATGAGAATCAATACATGATATGAAACGTCATTGGGAAATAATCAGAGATGCATCAACTCGAACATCTTGGGAGATAATCAGCTTTAAAAATTCATTTAAATTCAATGTCGAGCAAAATGAGTTGGCACTATGCAGAAATACAGAATGTAGAAGGAGTAAGAGAAAAAACAAGAGAGATATGCATCGCAGGCTGTAGAGGGTTCGTTGGTCTCACTCAAAAATGAATAGGCATACAGAGCAGAAAGAATGTTGAAATAACAGTGAAATCTGAAGAAATGCATGAGGTCGACGAACTGAACAAAATGTATGGAGATAGGCGAGGGTTTCACACCAGAAAGTCTGTGAGACAGTACAGATCGAATTTCATCGTCAAGAAGTAATCAAACCTACCATGTTATAGACGTGTAATTATTATGTTTTTGTTCTGTTCTGACCTCGAATGCATTTCTATATCTCTATATTATTCTCTTGGTTCCACTCCAAATCCAACACACACCACTTTTTGGCACTGAACGTATTCCTTTCTCACATCTAAGTCTTCTGAACGTCACATGTCATAATATCCATTCTCTGTCATTCCCAACCCATGGATAGACCTCTCAAGGCATTGTGGAAGAATGGTTTTGAAACAGAAAGTGATTACTGATGATGAATAGGATACAATCGATTATACGTGGATAGTTGTATTGTTTGATAGGTTGGCTACTTGCCAGCTTCAATCCTTTGTTCATGTACCACTGTGCTCGTGTAATTTCGCAACACTACATCAATTCGTACCAAGGACCGTAGAAAGCTACGAGCTAATAAATACAGAAGGATAGTTGCGTGTGTCAGTTGCTTCTCTTGCTCCGATTTCAGAGGCAGATGATAACGTGGAAGTGTACGACATCTGATCAAGTTGCATTGTAGTTTTTCAGTCCTCGCTTTGTTTCTGTTCAATTCTGACAGGATGGATCTAATTCGTATAGCATTATGTTCCGCGTCCATCATTGTGGTGAGTAAAAACCATCCACGAGCCCGATTACTAATTCCAGATATTTTTGCTCCTGTTTCTCGTGAAATTGAATTGATCCACTGGCAGAGGTCATGAGATGAACAGAGGAATCTATTCAGTTACACAAATTGCACATAATTGCCATGTGGATATCAGGATATCAATTGTGTTTTTTTTCATGTAACACATATTCTGCGACGCTTATAAGCCTACTATGGCCAAATGGACGCCATTTCCGTGATTCTTTCACGGCAATCCTGCATTCTCATTAGTTGCTAAGGCAATCTGAGTCTAATTCGGCCTACTCAATGCATGGTTGATTGATTAACGCTTCTCCCACAAA
>CAXFZR010000049.1:5000-7500 GCA_964007535.1 Brachyptera risi
AATGTTTAAGTGGTTATATTAGTTACCATAAGTTATATTTCAGCTAGGTATAGTAGTAGCCTAGTTAGTGTTAGTTATTGGTGGTAATGTCAACGACACAACTGTTTGACAGGTTAGGCTAGACCAAAGGGCTAGACAGACAAGGTGACTGGCGAACAGTGACATACGCTAGGCCTAGTCGAGAACAAGTCAAAGTGAGGTTAGATGTAGAACCGGAATGATAAAATATGTAATTCAAATTGCGCGGTATTTAAAAATAACCTTGTCGTGTTTTGGTGGCTAGAATTTACATGTTTTCTCAAATTCAGCCATGAAATCATTGTAGATTGATATTCAAAGTCGAGAGGTGATCACTTACTAGGGCCTAGGCCTACCAGTCTGGACTAGGCCTAGGCGTAGTCTCAAAGTTGAGACAATTTCTTCGGTACTTATCTCCAGAACTAATGAACTATGTGGATATCAGACACTTGCTAGGGATTGGAGGGAAGATCAAATATTTCTTTATGAGTTTGGATTGAGACAAAATATGGTATTATCTCGAAAGAAGGTCGTAACTTTGAGCCGAATCAAAGTTATGACCTTTTGTGAATTTGGGGCCCAGAAGATAATGTAAACACATCCCTTGTTTATAAAATGTTACCATGGTTATCAGAGGGCCAAAACCAAATAAGTTAGTATTTCAACCTCCTTGACCAAAAATGGGGTATACTCAATTTTTTTCGGTTTTTATTTAATTATAAAATATTTAGACTACGTGGACAAAAGATATTATCGTAACGCGGTAGATTATAATCAATTACAACTTGAAAGCGCTTAAATTTCTAATTTACGTGGAAAACCAGCGATTCTATTAACGCGCAAAAAAAAGGTATAAAAGTCCACGCCATTCCAAGGCCTATAGATTTTTTCTCTTTATTTTGTTGATTTGAAAATATACAGGCTATGTGGACAAGTTTCATTACTACGTAGTCGAAGATTGTAAAAAGATGCATAATCCAAGCTCGATAATTTTTGATTTACGTAGAAATTCAGCGATTCTAAGCGACGAATAGATTTTTTCAGTCCCTTTTGAATCAAACGTATAAGTGTGTTTCCACAGTGTGGTGAACACGCTAAAAATAACTGTTTTTTATACATTAAATATATGGGAATGAGCCAAGATTCACTGCTTCCTAGATTTCACATTTGCCCAATAATTAATTTAATTCTCCAAAGTGTTTAGAATACCAGAGAAGATGAAGTAGAAATTGAATGAAGAACAAAGTGTGTAGAATACCAGAGTCGATAAAGTAGCAGATGAAGGCCTGTCATTATACCCTATTCAGATATCTTGCTTATCTTACAACGCATATATCTCGTGTTTGCCTATTTATACATCAAATATATGGAAATGAGCTAAGATTCATTGCTTCCTAGATTCGATATATGCCCAAGAATTAAGTATTCTTTTTACTCGTCAAGGTGTGTAGAATACCAGAGAAGATGAAGTAGCAATTAAATGAAGGACAAAGTGTGAAGAATACCAGAGAAGATGAAGTAGCAAATGCAGGACTGTTATTATACCTTATTCAGATATCTCGCTCATCTTACAACGCATATTTCGCGTTTGCCCAGTAAATTTATTCTGAAACATTATTATGACCCTATACTCATAAGATATCAAATGATCATGAAGTTAAGACTAGATATAGGCTCCTTGGAAATTTAAATGTTCCTACTTTCTAGATGAGCGTAGCGAAGTCTCCATTCCACTCTTATACAGCTTTGTCTGCGTGTTTTTTTATTGTAAGCACTGCACAGGTCACATGGGTGGACTGATCAACATGAAACTTTTTTCGTACAGGCCAGGCCAACTTCTACAACTCAGAACTGTATAGTTTTTGGAATGAATCGGTTGGATGGATTTCGAGAAATATCATGTCAAAGTTTTTAAAAACCTCATAAGATTAGGCCGGGTAAGAAAATTTGAAAAAATGAAACCTATCCGAAAAGAATAAAATTCTCTCTGAGTGTTTAGACATGAATGATACACATGATCGTCATTTCGTAAGCAATTCGAACCAGCCGTTTCGAAGAGAAAAATTCAAATGATTGTTTTCATTCATCAAATCTATGACTATCAATAACATAGTCATAGATCAAATATATGGAAATGAGCCAAGATTCACTGCTTCCTAGATTCGACATCTGTCCAAGAATTAATTACATTCTTCAAGGTGTGTAGAATACCAGAGAAGATGAAGTAGCAATTAAATGAAGGACAAAGTGTGTAGACTACCAGAGTCGATAAAGTAGCAAATGTAGGACTGTTATTATACCTCATTCATATATCTCAATCATCTTACAACGCATATTTCGTGTTTGCCTAGTATGAATGAATATGGTGAACGACGTCTCGAATACTCTGTACCCGCTAAATTCAATCAGATTCCTCCCAATTCACGTAATTTCATTTCTTATGAAAGTGTCAAACTGGAAATCAAAACATGGCTTGTCAATG
>CAXFZR010000049.1:12500-152500 GCA_964007535.1 Brachyptera risi
AGGAGGCGTTCTGCGTGAACGGCAAAGGAAACCACCCTTCCTGGTCCCGAGAATGTCCATCCTGGCAGAGAGAGAAAACAATTATAGAAATACAAACCAGAGAGAAAATCTCTCCTCAGGATGCTTGATTCAAATACTCACAACTATTTCCACGCAATACCACTATTCATTCAACCAACATACGCCAAAATAGTAGCTACTGAAGAATCTGTATCAGTCAAAACACCATCAGACCACTTAGAAATGAGAAATGTGATGCAAATGATGGAAAAGCTTCTCTTAGGACAAACCGGAATGCAAAATAAAATGGACGAACAAACCAGGAAAATCGATGAGCAGACAGTGAAAATAGAGGAACAAACACACCAAATAAAGGAACTCCGAAGAGAGAATGAGGATTTGAAATTAAGAAACAAACAGATGGAACTCGAACTGAAAACACTCAGAACCAAAGAGGCCAAGTGTACTGTTGAGAGCATACCATTTTCTCAATCACCCATCTTACAGCTCACAACCGCGACCCGGACGACTTCAAAACTAAGCCGCTCGGCATCCAACGTTAGTGTGGAGGATCTGAGATCGGCAAAGGTTTCGAAGTCGCTACCTCAGAGTCGCACTAGCGCAAGCATGGAAGTGGACACCAATCCGGTTTCCAACCCGGCTGGTGCCAAGAATCAGAGGGGTGAAACTAAGAGCTAGTTTTATCTTTTTTTAACCATTTTAAATGTTTTTCATTCAATTTTATTTTTAATAATCTATTTTTTTCAAATGACTTTTATTCAATGGAACTGTAATGGTTTCGATGCACATCGAGAAGAGATTCGACTTTCAACTTCAGAAATGAACTCAGTGGTTCTCTGTCTACAAGAGACGCGTTTTAAAATAACTGACAATCCGAACTTCAGGAATTTTACATTTCACCATAAGGATAATGAAATGGGAGATAGAGCTTGTGGTGGCGTTGCAATCGCTGTACGCAACGATCTTTACGCCGAAGAGGTTTCCGTCCATACCCCACTGCAGGCACTGGTGATGGACACATACCTTCCTCAACGCACAACTCTGTACAATATTTATTTACCTCCTTCGGAAGTTGTTACTGAACGTGTTCTAGTCGATTTTTTATCCCAACTTACTCGTCCTTTTATTGTCTTCGGCGATTTTAATGCTAGAAATATTTTGTGGGGTAGTGACTATGTCGATAGTAGAGGAAGGATTCTAGAAAAGATATGTGCGGATTTTAACCTTGTTATTTCGAACAGTGGCGCCCCGACACATTTTAGTTCCGGCCCGGGCTCTTTCTCAGCTATCGATCTGACCTTTTGTATTCCTTCTATCGCTCTGAACTATGAATGGAATGTTCACTCTGACTTATGCAGTAGTGACCATTATCCTATTATTCTTCGTCCTACTACACCCAACAATGTACAGCTCAGACATAGGAAATGGATACTTCGTCAAGCTGATTGGGCACGCTTCCAGACACTCGCTGTATTTCGAGAACATCATTTCCCTGACACTGATAGTCAAGTTCAGTATGTTACTGATATTCTCATCACAGCCGCACAAAAATCAATACCTCAGACAACTGGGAAACCTCGACGTACCCCTGTTCCGTGGTGGAACGAGGAGTGCAAAGAAGGAATCCAAAATAGGCGACGATCACTAGCTGTATTCCAAAAATATCCCACCCAAGAAAACCTGTGCTCCTTCCGTCAAGTCCGTTCGATGGCACGTTATGCAATCAGACAAGCTAGGAGAAAATCATGGCAACACTATGTGTCGTCTATCAATCACCTCACTCCAGCGTCCAAAGTATGGGATAAAGTAAAAAAGATATCTGGTAAATTCGTAAATACAGGAATATCTGGGATTCTTGTCAACAATAATCTCATAACAGAGCCTCTCGAAATTGCTGATGCTCTGGGAGCCCACTTTGAGAAAGTGTCGAGCTCTGAACACTATTCGGATAAGTTTTTAACAATTAAAAATAGAGAATAGCTGAATACGCTCAATTTTAATTTCAATAATGGCGAAATGTATAATCGGTCTTCTAGTCTGTGGGAGTTGAAGTCTGCGATTTCAGAATCGAGAGACGGCGCTCCAGGTCCCTACAATATACATGACAGAATGCTCAAAAACTTACCAGATATATCCGTACAGTACATTTTGAATCTTTATAATCGCATCTGGTGTGTGGAGCAACTTCCTAACATATGGCTTGAATCAATCATAGTGGCGATACCCAAACCTGGAAAAGACAGAAAGTATGCCATTAATTACAGACCAATATCCCTTACAAGCTGTCTCTGTAAGGTCATGGAAAGGATGCTCAATAAACGATTAATTTGGGTGATGGAGAAATTGAACCTAATAACAGAAGGACAATCTGGTTTTCGTAAGAACAGATCAACTCTCGACCACCTCATCAATTTGGAGTCTATCATCCAAGATACGTTCCTTTCTAAGCAACAACTTCTAGCTGTGTTTTTTGACTTGGAAAAGGCGTATGACACGACCTGGAGATATGGGATTCTGCGAACATTGAGCAATTGGGGTTTTAAAGGGCACTTACCAGCGTTCATCACAAATTTCCTCTCGAATAGACGATTTCGTATTCGACTTGGCTCTATCGAGTCAACAACTTTCAATCTCGAGAATGGAGTTCCCCAAGGCTCCGTTCTCAGCTGTACACTCTTCCTCATTGCGATTAACGGAATAAGTTCATGCATACGGCGACCTGTAAGCTATTCACTCTTCGTTGACGACCTAGCCATATTTAGTAAATCCCCCAGACTCAGTATAGCAGAGAGGCAAATCCAGATGACGATGAATCGCCTCACTCGTTGGGCAGATACAACGGGTTTCAAGTTCTCGCCAACCAAAACAACATGCATCAATTTTAATCGTCTTAGAGGCTTCCAACTTTCTCCAACTCTCGAGTTAGCGGGAACGCCATTAGTTTGTAGCAATACAGTCAAGTTTCTCGGCTTCATTCTAGATAATAAGCTCATTTGGGGACCTCACCTGCAGAAATTAAAGACGACGTCTACAAAAACATTGAACATATTAAAAATCCTCTCTGGTACGAGCTGGGGTGCTGACAGGGTGGTTATGCTCAGATTATACAGAGCTCTCATACGGTCACGTCTCGAGTATGGATCTATTGTGTACGCCTCGGCAAGGAAGTCCTATTTAAAATGTACGGAGACAGTTCATAACGCAGGTTTGAGGCTGGCTACCGGGGCGTTTCGCACGAGTCCTGTGGTGAGCCTCTACTGTGAGGCAGGAGAACCACCCCTCGACATGCGTCGTAATTACCTCATATGCAGCTATATATGTAAGTTACGCAGTACTCTCAACCACCCAGCGTATGAGACAGTATTTCAACCACCTCTCAGTGCAATATACGAGACAAGGGATAAAGCAACAAGGCCTCTTGGCATTAGAACAGGTGAACTGCTGGTAAACCTAGGAACACATCTACCTGATATATTGGAGACCGAATTCCCGAAAACGACTCCTTGGGTCACACCTGAAACAGTCTGTTGGAGGCAATTGACTCAGCTTCCCAAGGCAACCACCCCACTAGTTGTATACCAGCAGAACTTCAATCTTATTCGTAACCATTTTAAACACCACATATTTTTATACACCGATGGCTCCAAACAGGACGATTCTGTCGGTTGTGCTTTTACCCTCAGGAATACTAGTCTAGGTTTTAAACTGAGTCCACACGCCAGTGTTTTTACATCTGAGCTCTATTTAATACTAGAAGCTCTCAAGTTTATCTTAACCGTAGATCACGATAGATTTATAATTTGCTCCGACTCGCTCAGCTCACTAGAATCTTTGAGGGTTCTTCCCAATGGATGAACTTACACAATGCATCCAGCGAATACTCACCAAGCTAGATGCCAGAGGTACCGAGGTGCTGTTCTGTTGGGTGCCAGGCCACGCTGGCATCGCTGGTAATGAGAGAGTGGACAAATCTGCAAAAGAAGCCACAAATAAGGATCATATCGACAAAACGCAAATACCGTCAACAGATGCAAAGAACATGTTTAAACGAATACTAATCAGTCGATGGGAAGCATCATGGAAAGCAATTACAAATAACAAGCTGAGAGAGATAAAAGACAATTGTCGGGAATGGACCTCTTCGTCTCGTCGATCTCGGAGAGAAGGGGTTGTCATTGCTAGAATTAGAATAGGACATAGTCTCCTCACCCATGGGTTCCCTCTGAGGCGTGAAGATCCCCCGCTCTGTGATATCTGTGATGCGCCGCTATCTGTGAAGCATATATTAACAGAGTGTGATAAGTACAGTGATTTCCGACGTCGCCTACGAATGCCACCTGTTCTATCACAAATTCTTGAGGACTCACAGATAGCGATGGATAGACTTCTCCAGTTCCTCAGAGAGTCTGGCCTATATGATCTCATCTAGTTAAGCCCCTGTCCGACGAGTCCCGGCCATTCCGCCGGACTCATTGTTTTAATATGTTGTGTTTGTCATTCTTAATTTGTGTCTTAACTTTACATGCTCCGTCCCTGATGTCGATCTCTTGTGACAGACATCAGGAATATTTTAATAAAACCATATTTTAACAATATTTATTATGGTTTGTCGTTCCTCCACTTCTATTTGAGTGTGAGGTTGAACTGAGAACAAGTAATCAAACGTTCTCTTTCCAGTCCCATGGGTGTGACCCTTTACAGCACACACATGTTCGGTTTTAACAAATTAGTGTATAACGACTTAGTGAATAGTTTAGTCTTAGTTTCATATATTGAGGTATCCCATCTAAATTTCACTCGCACCTTCATATAACACTACTCACCTTTTTGTTCAGCAAATCTTTTTGACAGGCGCTAAATGACCTCGCTGTCGATGCGTCTTAAAACCCCAATATTCATTCATTCTCTCTCTCTCTCTCTCTCTCTCTCTCTCAACTCGAATTAATTGATTATTTTGATACAAAATATTCTCCTGTTGCGATTCGAACGCGGGATGTTCGCATCATGAGTCCAGTGTCTTTACCACTAGACCAATGGACCAGTAAGAATTCCATGTCTTATTATTGAATATAAGCTGAAGTATAGGCCTATGACGTATGCGGAACAAGTCTATACATGTCATCAGATTTTACCAATTCAACATTTTGATATTCGATTAGATTTCACTGATGAAAGATTTAATTCAATTTTCAAATGAATAATCTAACAATCCAATATTTTAATATTCGATTGATTATGACCGATGAAAAATAATTTCACAATTTTGATATTAGATTGATTATGACTGATACAAAATAATCTCCTGACCCATTTGATTCAATTTTCTGATGAATAATTTTAATAATCCAATATTTTGATATTCGATTGATTATGACCGATAAAAAAATAATTTCTTGACCCATTCAATTTAATTTTCCAATAAATCATTTTCACCAATTCAATATTTTGATATTCGATTGAATTTCACGGATGAAAATTCAATTTAATCTTCGAATAAATAATTCAACAATCAAATATTTTGATAATCGATTGATTATTACCCAGAAAAAACAAATTCCCTCATTTTCATATTCGATTAATTATTATACCGATGAGAAATAATTTCCCGACCCATTCAATTTGATTTTCAAATGAATAGTCTCCATCAATCCAATATTTTGATACTCGATTGATTATGTCCGATAAGAAATAATTTCTTGACCCATTCAATTTAATTTTCAAATAAATAATTTGTACTAATCCAATATTTTGATATTTGATTGGTTATGACCGATAAGAGATGATCTCCTTATTTTGATATTCGATTGATTATGACTGATAAAAAAAAATCTCCTGACCCATTAAATTTAATTTTCAAATGAATAATTTCATTAATCCAATATTTTGATATCCGATTGATTATGACAGATAAAAAATAATTTCTTGACCCATTCAATGTCATTTTTCAATAAATAATTCTTATCAATTCAATATTTTGATATTCGATTGATTATGACTGATGAAAAAATATTCTCCTGACAGATTAAATTCAATTTTCGAATAAATAATTTTTACCTGATCAAATATTTTTCAAATTTGTTTTTTCAAATTCTCATTAATTTTGAACTTTCACTCTCAACCTAATATGTTGATTGCTTTGGTTCATCTATCAAGATCAAATTGCTTCATTTAAACAGTTAAAACCAGAAGTATATATTTCACTTATCCATCTGTGATAATGAATTCAGAATTATTTTAGGAGTGGGTAAGGAGAATAAAACATAGAGATGAACATAATGACACATTTATTTTTTACAAATCTCAAAATATATAATCTAAGATTATAAAAGATATATGGAAAATAGTTAAAGTTTTGATATGTTTGTAGATGTAATGGCGTGAGTATAACCTTCTGCTGCTATGAAATGAATAATCCAAAATAATAGTTCATCATATCATCAATCTGAAATCATTGTTCACTATAAAATCAGTATAGAATAATTGTTTACTACATGAATAATCAAAGATAATATCTCAGAATATGAATTAGATAAATAAAAAAGAGCATGATACTATGATTTAAGAAATAGTGCATTGTTTCGAGATGTGAAGTAGAAGTGGGTATAAAATAATTTTAACAAAGTCAACCAGAAACCTAATTTGAAGAAGAGAACTCAAGAGGTAAATGTTACATTTTGAAATGGCCATGCGCATAAGAGTGTATACCATCCCGTAGAATGTAACGTTTATCGTCGAACGGTGAGAGGGTGATTTTGCATTGTTTTATTGTGAAGAGATTGTGATCAATACTGCGTATCGAAAACATCTATTCACTCTGAATTTGTTTAAGAAATAGGGATTTGTGGTAGTCAGAGTGCCGAATTTTCTTCCTAAGGGTAGTTTTTGCTATACCTTTACCTACTTTTTTGTTGACACCTGTAACGTTGAGCTACTAGTTGAAAAACACAGACATTTCCTATCCTTGATAACCCCTTCTTGGATAACCGTGGCCCTCTGATTTCGTCCGCTGTGATCGGCCCCTCAGCAAGAAGAAACATAACCTATCTATTTCCCAATGGTGGCGGTGCATACACGGTGATACTCGGATAGGCGTGGTTAATGTTATTGTTGCTTGAACATGCATGACTGTTTTTCTGTCAGCCATTTTAAGAGTTGCGGGCAAATATCTGCGAGTGATGTGTATGGCGAAGGCCGAGGGAGGAGGCCGAATACAGACCCCGATGAGAACCACTGGTGGCAGACCCAGGACCCCTGCAGCTGGACTGACGAGCGTCAACAGAGAGTGCACGGAGGAAGAGCGAAGAGCGAAGAGCGAAGAGCGAAGAGCGAAGAGCGAAGAGCGAAGAGCGAAGAGAGGAAAGAGGGGAGACGAGCGGGGTTAGACTAGAGATGGGGTGTGTGTTTTTGTGAGAGAAGACAGAGTGTGACGAGCCGTGATCGCGGAAGGATGGGACTGAACGAGGTACTGTAATTAGGAAAATAGTTGGCTAGGGTGAATCCAAATGGACTTGAGATAGGCCCATGACATTTAGCATGGAGAAGTAGGTTATTGGTATATTAGGCATCATTGAGCATATGCGCATTATTAAGTTAATTCAGTATTGTTGTTCAGGAATCTGTGTAATTACTCACAGCCTAATATTACCATGGTCACAGGCCATTGTTATGACGTATGCGCATTATTGAGTTAATTCAGTATTGTTGTTCAGGAATCTGTGCAATTACCCACAGCCTAATATTATCATGGTCACAGGCCATTGCTATGACGTATGCGCATTATTAAGTTAATTCAGTATTGTTGTTCAGGAATCTGTGTAATTACCCAAAGCCTAATAGTATCATGGTCACAGGCCATTGTTATGACGTATGCGCATTATTAAGTTAATTCAGTATTGTTGTTCAGGAATCTGTGTAATTACCCACAGTCTAATATTATCATGGTCACAGGCCATTGTTATGACGTATGCGCATTATTAAGTTAATTCAGTATTGTTGTTCAGGAATCTGTGTAATTACCCACAGTCTAATATTATCATGGTCACAGGCCATTGTTATAGCGTATGCGCATTATTAAGTTAATTCAGTATTGTTGTTCAGGAATCTGTGTAATTACCCACAGTCTAATATTATCATGGTCACAGGCCATTGTTATAGCGTATGCGCATTATTAAGTTAATTCAGTATTGTTGTTCAGGAATCTGTGTAATTACCCACAGTCTAATATTATCATGGTCACAGGCCATTGTTATGACGTATGCGCATTATTAAGGTAATTCAGTATTGTTGTTCAGGAATCCGTGTAATTACCCACAGTCTGATATTATCATGGTCACAGGCCATTGTTATGACGTATGCGCATTATTAAGTTAATTCAGTATTGTTGTTCAGGAATCTGTGTAATTACCCACAGTCTAATATTATCATGGTCACAGGCCATTGTTATAGCGTATGCGCATTATTAAGTTAATTCAGTATTGTTGTTCAGGAATCTGTGTAATTACCCACAGTCTAATATTATCATGGTCACAGGCCATTGTTATAGCGTATGCGCATTATTAAGTTAATTCAGTATTGTTGTTCAGGAATCTGTGTAATTACCCACAGTCTAATATTATCATGGTCACAGGCCATTGTTATGACGTATGCGCATTATTAAGGTAATTCAGTATTGTTGTTCAGGAATCCGTGTAATTACCCACAGTCTAATATTATCATGGTCACAGGCCATTGTTATGACGTATGCGCATTATTAAGTTAATTCAGTATTGTTGTTCAGGAATATGTGTAATCACCCACAGTCTAATATTATCATGGTCACAGGCCATTGTTATGACGTATGCGCATTATTTAGTCAATTCAGTATTGTTGTTCAGGAATCTGTGTAATTACCCACAGTCTAATATTGTCATGGTCACAGGCCATTGTTATGACGTATGCGCATTATTAAGGTAATTCAGTATTGTTGTTCAGGAATCCGTGTAATTACCCACAGTCTGATATTATCATGGTCACAGGCCATTGTTATGACGTATGCGCATTATTAAGTTAATTCAGTATTGTTGTTCAGGAATCCGTGTAATTACACACAGCCTAATATTATCATGGTCACAGGCCATTGTTATGACGTATGCGCATTATTAAGTTAATTCAGTATTGTTGTTCAGGAATCTGTGTAATTACCCACAGTCTAATATTATCATGGTCACAGGCCATTGTTATGACGTATGCGCATTATTAAGTTAGTTCAGTATTGTTGTTCAGGAATATTTGTGTAATTACCCACAGTCTAATATTATCATGGTCACAGGCCATTGTTATGACGTATGCGCATTATTAAGTTAATTCAGTATTGTTGTTCAGGAATCCGTGTAATTACACACAGCCTAATATTATCATGGTCACAGGCCATTGTTATGACGTATGCGCATTATTAAGTTGGTTCAGTATTGTTGTTCAGGAATCTGTGTAATTACCCACAGTCTAATATTATCATGGTCACAGGCCATTGTTATGACGTATGCGCATTATTTGGTTAATTCAGTATTGTTGTTCAGGAATCTGTGTAATTACCCACAGCCTAATATTATCATGGTCACAGGCCATTGTTATGACGTATGCGCAATATTTAGTTGGTTCAGTATTGTTGTTCAGGAATCTGTGTAATTACCCACAGTCTAATATTATCATGGTCACAGGCCATTGTTATGACGTATGCGCATTATTAAGTTAATTCAGTATTGTTGTTCAGGAATCTGTGTAATTACCCACAGTCTAATATTATCATGGTCACAGGCCATTGTTATGACGTATGCGCATTATTAAGTTGATTCAGTATTGTTGTTCAGGAATCTGTGTAATTACCCACAGCCTAATATTATCAGGGTAACAGGCCATTGTTATGACGTATGCGCATTATTAAGTTAATTCAGTATTGTTGTTCAGGAATCTGTGTAATTACCCACAGTCTAATATTATCATGGTCACATGCCATTGTTATGACGTATGCGCATTATTAAGTTAATTCAGTATTGTTGTTCAGGAATCTGTGTAATTACCCACAGTCCAATATTATCATGGTCACAGGCCATTGTTATGACGTATGCGCATTATTAAGTTAATTCAGTATTGTTGTTCAGGAATCTGTGTAATTACCCACAGTCTAATATTATCATGGTCACAGGCCATTGTTATGACGTATGCGCATTATTAAGTTAATTCAGTATTGTTGTTCAGGAATCTGTGTAATTACCCACAGTCTAATATCATCATGGTCACAGGCCATTGTTATAGCGTATGCGCATCATTAAGTTAATTCAGTATTGTTGTTCAGGAATCTGTGTAATTACCCACAGTCTAATATTATCATGGTCACAGGCCATTGTTATGACGTATGCGCATTATTAAGTTAATTCAGTATTGTTGTTCAGGAATCTGTGTAATTACCCACAGTCTAATATTATCATGGTCACAGGCCATTTTTATGACGTATGCGCATTATTAAGTTAATTCAGTATTGTTGTTCAGGAATCTGTGTAATTACCCACAGTCCAATATTATCATGGTCACAGGCCATTGTTATGACGTATGCGCATTATTAAGTTAATTCAGTATTGTTGTTCAGGAATCTGTGTAATTACCCACAGTCTAATATTATCATGGTCACAGGCCATTGTTATGACGTATGCGCATTATTAAGTCAATTCAGTATTGTTGTTCAGGAATCTGTGTAATTACCCACAGTCCAATATTATCATGGTCACAGGCCATTGTTATAGCGTATGCGCATCATTAAGTTAATTTAGTATTGTTGTTCAGGAATCTTTGTAATTACCCACAGTCTAATATTATCATGGTCACAGGCCATTGTTATGACGTATGCGCATTATTAAGTTTATTCAGTATTGTTGTTCAGGAATCTGTGTAATTACCCACAGCCTAATATTATCAGGGTAACAGGCCATTGTTATGACGTATGCGCATTATTAAGTTAATTCAGTATTGTTGTTCAGGAATCTGTGTAATTACCCACAGCCTAATATTATCAGGGTCACAGGCCATTGTTATGACGTATGCGCATTATTAAGTTAATTCAGTATTGTTGTTCAGGAATCTATGTAATTACCCACAGCCTAATATTATCATGGTCACAGGCCATTGTTATGACGTATGCGCATTATTTAGGTAATTCAGTATTGTTGTTCAGGAATCTGTGTAATTACCAACAGTCTAATATTATCATGGTCACAGGCTATGGTTATAGCGTATGCGCATTATTTAGTTAATTCAGTATTGTTGTTCAGGAATCTGTGTAATTACCCACAGCCTAATATTATCAGGGTCACAGGCCATTGTTTTGACGTATGCGCATTATTAAGGTTATTCAGTATTGTTGTTCAGGAATCTGTGTAATTACCCACAGTCTAATATTATCATGGTCACAGGCCATTGTTATGACGTATGCGCATTATTTAGTTAATTCAGTATTGTTGTTCAGGAATCTGTGTAATTACCCACAGTCTAATATTATCATGGTCACAGGCCATTGTTATGACGTATGCGCATTATTGAGTTAATTCAGTATTGTTGTTCAGGAATCTGTGTAAATACCCACAGTCTAATATCATCAGGGCCCCAGGCCATTGTTATAGCGTATGCGCATTATAAAGTTAATTCAGTATTGTTGTTCAGGAATCTGTGTAATTACCCACAGTCTAATATTATCATGGTCACTGGCCATTGTTATGACGTATGCGCATTATTAAGTTAATTCAGTATTGTTGTTCAGGAATCTGTGTAATTACCCACAGCCTAATATTATCATGGTCACAGGCCATTGTTATGACGTATGCGCATTATTAAGTTAATTCAGTATTGTTGTTCAGGAATCTGTGTAATTACCCACAGTCTAATATTATCATGGTCCCAGGCCATTGTTATGACTTATGCGCATTATTAAGTTAATTCAGTATTGTTGTTCAGGAATCTGTGTAATTACCCACAGTCTAATATTATCATGGTCACAGGCTATGGTTATAGCGTATGCGCATTATTAAGTTAATTCAGTATTGTTGTTCAGGAATATGTGTAATTACCCACAGTCTAATATTATCATGGTCACAGGCTATGGTTATAGCGTATGCGCATTATTAAGTTAATTCAGTATTGTTGTTCAGGAATCTGTGTAATTACCCACAGTCTAATATTATCATGGTCACAGGCCATTGTTATGACTTATGCGCATTATTAAGTTAATTCAGTATTGTTGTTCAGGAATATGTGTAATTACCCACAGTCTAATATTATCATGGTCACAGGCTATGGTTATAGCGTATGCGCATTATTAAGTTAATTCAGTATTGTTGTTCAGGAATCTGTGTAATTACCCACAGTCTAATATTATCATGGTCCCAGGCCATTGTTATGACTTATGCGCATTATTAAGTTAATTCAGTATTGTTGTTCAGGAATATGTGTAATTACCCACAGTCTAATATTATCATGGTCACAGGCTATGGTTATAGCGTATGCGCATTATTAAGTTAATTCAGTATTGTTGTTCAGGAATCTGTGTAATTACCCACAGTCTAATATTATCATGGTCACAGGCCATCGTTATAGCGTATGCGCATTATTAAGTTAATTCAGTATTGTTGTTCAGGAATCTGTGTAATTACCCACAGTCTAATATTATCATGGTCACAGGCCATTGTTATAGCGTATGCGCATTATTAAGTTAATTCAGTATTGTTGTTCAGGAATCTGTGTAATTACCCACAGCCTAATATTATCATGGTCACAGGCCATTGTTATGACGTATGCGCATTATTAAGTTAATTCAGTATTGTTGTTCAGGAATCTGTGTAATTACCCACAGTCTAATATTATCATAGTCCCAGGCCATTGTTATAGCGTATGCGCATTATTAAGTTAATTCAGTATTGTTACTCAGGAATATGTGTGATTACCCACAGTCTAATATCATCATGGTCACAGGCCATTGTTATAGCGTATGCGTATTATTAAGTTAATTCAGTATTGTTACACAGGAATCTGTGTAATTACCCACAGTCTATTATTATCATGGTCACAGGCCATTGTTATAGCGTATGCGCATTATTAAGTTAATTCAGTATTGTTGTTCAGGAATCTGTGTAATCACCCACAGTCTAATATTATCATGGTTACAGGCCATTGTTATGAAGTATGCGCATTATTTAGTTCAGTATTGTTGTTCAGGAATCTGTGTGATTACCCACAGTCTAATATTATCATGGTTACAGGCCATTGTTATAGCGTATGCGCATTATTAAGTTAATTCAGTATTGTTACACAGGAATATGTGTAATCACCCACAGTCTAATATTATCATGGTCACAGGCCATTGTTATGACGTATGCGCATTATTTAGTTAATTCAGTATTGTTACACAGGAATATGTGTAATCACCCACAGTCTAATATTATCATGGTCACAGGCCATTGTTATAGCGTATGCGCATTATTAAGTTAATTCAGTATTGTTACACAGGAATATGTGTAATCACCCACAGTCTAATATTATCATGGTCACAGGCCATTGTTATAGCGTATGCGCATTATTAAGTTAATTCAGTATTGTTGTTCAGGAATCTGTGTAATCACCCACAGTCTAATATTATCATGGTCACAGGCCATTGTTATAGCGTATGCGCATTATTTAGTTAATTTAGTATTGTTGTTCAGGAATCTGTGTAATTACCCACAGTCTGATATTATCATGGTCACAGGCCATTGTTATAGCGTATGCGCATTATTAAGTTAATTCAGTATTGTTACACAGGAATATGTGTAATCACCCACAGTCTAATATTATCATGGTCACAGGCCATTGTTATAGCGTATGCGCATTATTAAGTTAATTCAGTATTGTTGTTCAGGAATCTGTGTAATCACCCACAGTCTAATATTATCATGGTCACAGGCCATTGTTATAGCGTATGCGCATTATTTAGTTAATTCAGTATTGTTGTTCAGGAATCTGTGTTATTACCCACAGTCTAATATCATCATGGTCACAGGCCATTGTTATAGCGTATGCGCATTATTGAGTTAATTCAGTATTGTTGATCAGGAATCTGTGTAATTACCCACAGTCTAATATTATCATGGTCACAGGCCATTGTTATGACGTATGCGCATTATTAAGTTAATTCAGTATTGTTACACAGGAATATGTGTAATCACCCACAGTCTAATATTATCATGGTCACAGGCCATTGTTATGACGTATGCGCATTATTTAGTTAATTCAGTATTGTTGTTCAGGAATCTGTGTAATTACCCACAGTCTAATATTATCATGGTTACAGGCCATTGTTATGAAGTATGCGCATTATTTAGTTAATTCAGTATTGTTGTTCAGGAATCTGTGTGATTACCCACAGTCTAATATTATCAGGGTCACAGGCCATTGTTATGACGTATGCGCATTATTAAGTTAATTCAGTATTGTTACTCAGGAATATGTGTAAATACCAACAGTCTGATATTATCATGGTCACAGGCCATTGTTATAGCGTATGCGCATTATTGAGTTAATTCAGTATTGTTGTTCAGGAATATGTGTAATCACCCACAGTCTAATATTATCATGGTCACAGGCCATTGTTATGACGTATGCGCATTATTAAGTTAATTCAGTATTGTTGTTCAGGAATCTGTGTGATTACCCACAGTCTAATATTATCAGGGTCACAGGCCATTGTTATGACGTATGCGCATTATTAAGTTAATTCAGTAGTGTTGTTCAGGAATATGTGTAAATACCAACAGTCAAATATTATCATGGTCACAGGCCATTGTTATGACGTATGCGCATTATTAAGTTAATTCAGTATTGTTACTCAGGAATATGTGTAAATACCAACAGTCTAATATTATCATGGTCACATGCCATTGTTATAGCGTATGTGCATTATTGAGTTAATTCAGTATTGTTGTTCAGGAATATGTGTAATCACCCACAGTCTAATATTATCATGGTCACAGGCCATTGTTAAAGCGTATGCGCATTATTTAGTTAATTCAGTATTGTTGTTCAGGAATCTGTGTAATTACCCACAGTCTAATATTATCATGGTCACAGGCTATGGTTATAGCATATGCGCATTATTAAGTTAATTCAGTATTGTTACTCAGGAATCTGTGTAATTACCCACAGTCTAATATTATCATGGTCACAGGCCATTGTTATAGCGTATGCGCATTATTTAGTTAATTCAGTATTGTTGTTCAGGAATCTTTGTAATTGACCACAGTCTAATATTATCATGGTCACAGGCCATTGTTATAGCGTATGCGCATTATTTAGTTAATTCAGTATTGTTGTTCAGGAATCTGTGTAATTGACCACAGTCTAATATTATCATGGTCACAGGCCATTGTTATAGCGTATGCGCATTATTGAGTTAATTCAGTATTGTTGTTCAGGAATATGTGTGATTACCCACAGTCTAATATTATCATGGTCACAGGCCATTGTTATGACGTATGCGCATTATTCAGTTGATTCAGTATTGTTACTCAGGAATCTGTGTAATTACCCACAGTCTAATATCATCATGGTCACAGGCCATTGTTATGACGTATGCGCATTATTGAGTTAATTCAGTATCGTTGTTCAGGAATCTGTGTAATTACCCACAGTCTAATATTATCATGGTCACAGGCCATTGTTATGACGTATGCGCATTATTAAGTTGATTCAGTATTGTTACTCAGGAATCTGTGTAATTACCCACAGTCTAATATCATCATGGTCACATGCCATTGTTATGACGTATGCGCATTATTAAGTTAATTCAGTATTGTTGTTCAGGAATCTGTGTAATTACCCACAGTCTTATATCATCATGGTCACAGGCTATGGTTATAGCATATGCGCATTATTATGTTGATTCAGTATTGTTGTTCAGGAATCTGTGTAATTACCCACATTCTAATATCATCATGGTCACAGGCCATTGTTATAGCGTATGCGCATTATTAAGTTAATTCAGTATTGTTACTCAGGAATATGTGTAATCACCCACAGTCTAATATTATCATGGTCACAGGCCATTGTTATAGCGTATGCGCATTATTGAGTTAATTCAGTATTGTTGTTCAGGAATCTGTGTAATTACCCACAGTCTAATATCATCATGGTCACAGGCCATTGTTATGACGTATGCGCATTATTAGGTTAATTCAGTATTGTTGTTCAGGAATCTGTGTAATTACCCACAGTCTTATATCATCATGGTCACAGGCTATGGTTATAGCATATGCGCATTATTAAGTTGATTCAGTATTGTTGTTCAGGAATATGTCTAATTACCCACAGTCTAATATCATCATGGTCACAGGCCATTGTTATAGCGTATGCGCATTATTAAGTTGATTCAGTATTGTTACTCAGGAATCTGTGTAATCACCCACAGTCTAATATTATCATGGTCACAGGCCATTGTTATGACGTATGCGCATTATTAAGTTAATTCAGTATTGTTGTTCAGGAATCTGTGTAATTACCCACAGTCTAATATCATCATGGTCAAAGGCCATTGTTATGACGTATGCGCATTATTAAGTTAATTCAGTATTGTTACTCAGGAATATGTGTAATCACCCACAGTCTAATATTATCATGGTCACAGGCCATTGTTATAGCGTATGCGCATTATTAAGTTAATTCAGTATTGTTGTTCAGGAATCTGTGTAATTACCCACAGTCTAATATCATCATTGTCACAGGCCATTGTTATGACGTATGCGCATTATTAAGTTAATTCAGTATTGTTACTCAGGAATATGTGTAATCACCCACAGTCTAATATTATCATGGTCACAGGCCATTGTTATAGCGTATGCGCATTATTGAGTTAATTCAGTATTGTTGTTCAGGAATCTGTGTAATTACCCACAGTCTAATATTATCATGGTCACAGGCCATTGTTATGACGTATGCGCATTATTGAGTTAATTCAGTATTGTTGTTCACGAATCTGTGTAATTACCCACAGTCTAATATTATCATGGTCACAGGCCATTGTTATGACGTATGCGCATTATTTGGTTAATTCAGTATTGTTGTTCAGGAATCTGTGTAATTACCCACAGTCTAATATCATCATGGTCACAGGCCATTGTTATAGCGTATGCGCATTATTAAGTTGATTCAGTATTGTTGTTCAGGAATCTGTGTAATTACCCACAGTCTAATATTATCATGGTCACAGGCCATTGTTATAGCGTATGCGCATTATAAAGTTAATTCAGTATTGTTGTTCAGGAATCTGTGTAATTACCCACAGTCTAATATTATCATGGTCACAGGCCATTGTTATAGCGTATGCGCATTATCAAGTTACTTCAGTATTGTTGTTCAGGAATCTGTGTAATTACCCACAGTCTAATATTATCATGGTCACAGGCCATTGTTATAGCGTGTGCGCATTATTGAGTTAATTCAGTATTGTTGTTCAGGAATCTGTGTAATTACCCACAGTCTAATATTATCATGGTCACAGGCCATTGTTATGACGTATGCGCATTATTTAGTTAATTCAGTATTGTTGTTCAGGAATCTGTGTAATTAACCACAGTCTAATATTATCATGGTCACATGCCATTGTTATAGCGTATGCGCATTATTAAGTTAATTCAGTATTGTTACTCAGGAATATGTGTAATCACCCACAGTCTAATATTATCATGGTCACAGGCCATTGTTATAGCGTATGCGCATTATTGAGTTAATTCAGTATTGTTGTTCAGGAATCTGTGTAATTACCCACAGTCTAATATTATCATGGTCACAGGCCATTGTTATGACGTATGCGCATTATTTAGTTAATTCAGTATTGTTGTTCAGGAATCTGTGTAATTACCCACAGTCTAATATCATCATGGTCACAGGCCATTGTTATAGCGTATGCGCATTAATAAGTTAATTCAGTATTGTTACTCAGGGATATGTGTAATCACCCACAGTCTAATATTATCATGGTCACAGGCCATTGTTATAGCGTATGCGCATTATTGAGTTAATTCAGTATTGTTGTTCACGAATCTGTGTAATTACCCACAGTCTAATATTATCAGGGTCACAGGCCATTGTTATAGCGTATGCGCATTATTAAGTTAATTCAGTATTGTTGTTCAGGAATCTGTGTAATTACCCACAGTCTAATATTATCATGGTCACAGGCCATTGTTATAGCGTATGCGCATTATTAAATTAATTCAGTATTGTTGTTCAGGAATCTGTGTAATCACCCACAGTCTAATATTATCATGGTCACAGGCCCTTGTTATGACGTATGCGCATTATTAAGTTAATTCAGTATTGTTGTTCAGGAATCTGTGTAATCACCCACAGTCTAATATTATCATGGTCACAGGCCATTGTTATAGCGTATGCGCATTATTAAGTTACTTCAGTATTGTTGTTCAGGAATCTGTGTAATTACCCACAGTCTAATATTATCATGGTCACATGCCATTGTTATAGCGTATGCGCATTATTAAATTAATTCAGTATTGTTGTTCAGGAATCTGTGTAATCACCCACAGTATAATATTATCAGGGTCACAGGCCATTGTTATGACGTATGCGCATTATAAAGTTAATTCAGTATTGTTGTTCAGGAATCTGTGTAATTACCCACAGTCTAATATTATCATGGTCACAGGCCATTGTTATAGCGTATGCGCATTATTAAGTTACTTCAGTATTGTTGTTCAGGAATCTGTGTAATTACCCACAGTCTAATATTATCATGGTCACATGCCATTGTTATAGCGTATGCGCATTATTAAGTTAATTCAGTATTGTTGTTCAGGAATCTGTGTAATCACCCACAGTCTAATATTATCATGGTCACAGGCCCTTGTTATGACGTATGCGCATTATTAAGTTAATTCAGTATTGTTGTTCAGGAATCTGTGTAATTACCCACAGTCTAATATTATCATGGTCACAGGCCATTGTTATGACGTATGCGCATTATTAAGTTAATTCAGTATTGTTGTTCAGGAATCTGTGTAATTACCCACAGTCTAATATTATCATGGTCACATGCCATTGTTATGACGTATGCGCATTATTAAGGTAATTCAGGATTGTTGTTCAGGAATCTGTGTAATCACCCACAGTCTAATATTATCATGGTCACATGCCATTGTTGTAGCGTATGCGCGTTATTGAGGTAATTCAGGATTGTTGTTCAGGAATCTGTGTAATTACCCACAGTCTTATATAATCATGGTCACAGGCTATGGTTATAGCGTATGCGCATTGTTAAGTTAATTCAGTATTGTTGTTCTGGAATCTGTGTAATTACCCACAGTCTAATATCATCATGGTCACAGGCCATTGTTATGACGTATGCGCATTATTGAGTTGATTCAGTATTGTTGTTCAGGAATCTGTGTAATTACCCACAGTCTAATATTATCATGGTCCCAGGCCATTGTTATGACGTATGCGCATTATTAAGTTAATTCAGTATTGTTGTTCAGGAATCTGTGTAATTACCCACAGTCTAATATTATCATGGTCACAGGCTATGGTTATAGCGTATGCGCATTATTAAGTTAATTCAGTATTGTTGTTCAGGAATCTGTGTAATTACACACAGTCTAATATTATCATGGTCACAGGCCATTGTTATAGCGTATGCGCATTATTAAGTTAATTCAGTATTGTTGTTCAGGAATCTGTGTAATTACCCACAGTCTAATATCATCATGGTCACAGGCCATTGTTATGACGTATGCGCATTATTTAGTTAATTCAGTATTGTTGTTCAGGAATATGTGTAATTACCCACAGTCTAATATTATCATGGTCACAGGCCATTGTTATAGCGTATGCGCATTATTTAGTTAATTCAGTATTGTTGTTCAGGAATCTGTGTAATTACCCACAGTCTAATATTATCATGGTCACAGGCTATGGTTATAGCGTATGCGCATCATTAAGTTAATTCAGTATTGTTGTTCAGGAATCTGTGTAATTACCCACAGTCTAATATCATCATGGTCACTGGCCATTGTTATAGCGTATGCGCATTATTAAGTTGATTCAGTATTGTTGTTCAGGAATCTGTGTGATTACCCACAGTCTAATATCACCATGGTCACAGGCCATTGTTATGACGTATGCGCATTATTAAGTTAATTCAGTATTGTTGTTCAGGAATATGTGTAATTACCCACAGTCTAATATTATCATGGTCACAGGCCATTGTTATAGCGTATGCGCATTATTAAGTTAATTCAGTAGTGTTGTTCAGGAATATGTGTAATTACCCACAGTCTAATATTATCATGGTCACAGGCCATTGTTATGACGTATGCGCATTATTAAGTTAATTCAGTATTGTTGTTCAGGAATCTGTGTAATTACCCACAGTCTAATATTATCATGGTCACAGGCCATTGTTATGACGTATGCGCATTATTAAGTTAATTCAGTATTGTTGTTCAGGAATCTGTGTAATTACCCACAGTCTAATATCATCATGGTCACTGGCCATTGTTATAGCGTATGCGCATTATTAAGTTGATTCAGTATTGTTGTTCAGGAATCTGTGTGATTACCCACAGTCTAATATCACCATGGTCACAGGCCATTGTTATGACGTATGCGCATTATTAAGTTAATTCAGTATTGTTGTTCAGGAATATGTGTAATTACCCACAGTCTAATATTATCATGGTCACAGGCCATTGTTATAGCGTATGCGCATTATTAAGTCAATTCAGTATTGTTGTTCAGGAATCTGTGTAATTACCCACAGTCTAATATCATCATGGTCACAGGCCATTGTTATAGCGTATGCGCATTATTAAGTCAATTCAGTATTGTTGTTCAGGAATCTGTGTAATTACCCACAGTCTAATATTATCATGGTCACAGGCCATTGTTATGACGTATGCGCATTATTAAGTTGATTCAGTATTGTTGTTCAGGAATCTGTGTAATTACCCACAGTCTAATATTATCATGGTCACAGGCTATGGTTATAGCGTATGCGCATTATTAAGTTGATTCAGTATTGTTGTTCAGGAATCTGTGTAATTACCCACAGTCTAATATTATCATGGTCACAGGCCATTGTTATGACGTATGCGCATTATTAAGTTAATTCAGTATTGTTGTTCAGGAATCTGTGTAATTACCCACAGTCTAATATTATCATGGTCAAAGGCCATTGTTATAGCGTATGCGCATTATTAAGTTAATTCAGTAGTGTTGTTCAGGAATCTGTGTAATTACCCACAGTCTAATATTATCATGGTCACAGGCCATTGTTATAGCGTATGCGCATTATTAAGTTAATTCAGTATTGTTGTTCAGGAATCTGTGTAATTACCCACAGTCTAATATTATCATGGTCACAGGCCATTGTTATGACGTATGCGCATTATTAAGTTAATTCAGTATTGTTGTTCAGGAATCTGTGTAATTACCCACAGTCTAATATTATCATGGTCACAGGCCATTGTTATGACGTATGCGCATTATTAAGTCAATTCAGTATTGTTGTTCAGGAATCTGTGTAATTACCCACAGTCTAATATTATCATGGTCACAGGCCATTGTTATGACGTATGCGCATTATTAAGTTAATTCAGTATTGTTGTTCAGGAATCTGTGTAATTACCCACAGTCTAATATTATCATGGTCACAGGCCATTGTTATGACGTATGCGCATTATTAAGTTAATTCAGTATTGTTGTTCAGGAATATGTGTAATTACCCACAGCCTAATATTATCATGGTCACAGGCCATTGTTATGACGTATGCGCATTATTTAGTTAATTCAGTATTGTTGTTCAGGAATCTGTGTAATCACCCACAGTCTAATATTATCATGGTCACAGGCCATGGTTATGACGTATGCGCATTATTAAGTTAATTCAGTATTGTTGTTCAGGAATCTGTGTAATCACCCACAGTCTAATATCATCATGGTCACAGGCCATTGTTATGACGTATGCGCATTATTAAGTTAATTCAGTATTGTTGTTCAGGAATCTGTGTAATTACCCACAGTCTAATATTATCATGGTCTCAGGCTATGGTTATAGCATATGCGCATTATTAAGTTAATTCAGTATTGTTGTTCAGGAATCTGTGTAATTACCCACAGTCTAATATTATCATGGTCCCAGGCCATTGTTATAGCGTATGCGCATTATTGAGTTGATTCAGTATTGTTGTTCAGGAATCTGTGTATTTACCCACAGCCTAATATTATCATGGTCACAGGCCATTGTTATGACGTATGCGCATTATTAAGTTAATTCAGTATTGTTGTTCAGGAATCTGTGTAATTACCCACAGTCTAATATTATCATGGTCCCAGGCCATTGTTATAGCGTATGCGCATTATTGAGTTGATTCAGTATTGTTGTTCAGGAATCTGTGTAATTACCCACAGTCTAATATTATCATGGTCACAGGCCATTGTTATAGCGTATGCGCATTATTGAGTTGATTCAGTATTGTTGTTCAGGAATCTGTGTAATTACCCACAGCCTAATATTATCAGGGTCACAGGCCATTGTTATAGCGTATGCGCATTATTAAGTTAATTCAGTATTGTTGTTCAGGAATCTGTGTAATTACCCACAGTCTAATATCATCATGGTCACAGGCCATTGTTATAGCGTATGCGCATTATTAAGTTAATTCAGTATTGTTGTTCAGGAATCTGTGTAATTACCCACAGTCTAATATCATCATGGTCACAGGCCATTGTTATAGCGTATGCGCATTATTAAGTTAATTCAGTATTGTTACACAGGAATATGTGTAATCACCCACAGTCTAATATTATCATGGTCACAGGCCATTGTTATAGCGTATGCGCATTATTTAGTTAATTCAGTATTGTTGTTCAGGAATCTGTGTAATTACCCACAGTCTAATATTATCATGGTTACAGGCCATTGTTATGACGTATGCGCATTATTAAGTTAATTCAGTATTGTTGTTCAGGAATCTGTGTAATTACCCACAGTCTAATATTATCATGGTCAAAGGCCATTGTTATAGCGTATGCGCATTATTAAGTTAATTCAGTATTGTTGTTCAGGAATCTGTGTAATTACCCACAGTCTAATATTATCATGGTCAAAGGCCATTGTTATAGCGTATGCGCATTATTAAGTTAATTCAGTATTGTTGTTCAGGAATCTGTGTAATTACCCACAGTCTAATATTATCATGGTCTCAGGCCATTGTTATGACGTATGCGCATTATTAAGTTAATTCAGTATTGTTGTTCAGGAATCTGTGTAATTACCAACAGTCTAATATTATCATGGTCACAGGCCATTGTTATAGCGTATGCGCATTATTAAGTTGATTCAGTATTGTTACTCAGGAATCTGTGTAATTACCCACAGTCTAATATTATCAGGGTCACAGGCCATTGTTATGACTTATGCGCATTATTAAGTTAATTCAGTATTGTTGTTCAGGAATCTGTGTGATTACCCACAGTCTAATATTATCAGGGTCACAGGCCATTGTTATGACGTATGCGCATTATTAAGTTAATTCAGTATTGTTGTTCAGGAATCTGTGTAATTACCCACAGTCTAATATCATCATGGTCACAGGCCATTGTTATAGCGTATGCGCATTATTAAGTTAATTCAGTATTGTTACACAGGAATATGTGTAATCACCCACAGTCTAATATTATCATGGTCACAGGCCATTGTTATAGCGTATGCGCATTATTTAGTTAATTCAGTATTGTTGTTCAGGAATCTGTGTAATTACCCACAGTCTAATATTATCATGGTTACAGGCCATTGTTATGACGTATGCGCATTATTTAGTTAATTCAGTATTGTTGTTCAGGAATCTGTGTAATCACCCACAGTCTAATATTATCATGGTCACAGGCCATTGTTATGACGTATGCGCATTATTAAGTTACTTCAGTATTGTTGTTCAGGAATCTGTGTGATTACCCACAGTCTAATATTATCATGGTCACAGGCCATTGTTATAGCGTATGCGCATTATTAAGTTAATTCAGTATTGTTGTTCAGGAATCTGTGTAATTACCCACAGTCTAATATTATCATGGTCACAGGCCATTGTTATGACGTATGCGCATTATTAAGTTAATTCAGTATTGTTGTTCAGGAATCTGTGTAATTACCCACAGTCTAATATTATCATGGTCACAGGCCATTGTTATGACGTATGCGCATTATTAAGTTAATTCAGTATTGTTACACAGGAATATGTGTAATTACCCACAGTCTAATATTATCATGGTCACAGGCCATTGTTATAGCGTATGCGCATTATTAAGTTAATTCAGTATTGTTGTTCAGGAATCTGTGTAATCACCCACAGTCTAATATTATCATGGTCACAGGCCATTGCTATGACGTATGCGCATTATTTAGTTAATTCAGTATTGTTGTTCAGGAATCTGTGTAATTACCCACAGTCTAATATTATCATGGTCACAGGCCATTGTTATAGCGTATGCGCATTATTAAGTTAATTCAGTATTGTTGTTCAGGAATCTGTGTAATTACCCACAGTCTAATATTATCATGGTCACAGGCCATTGTTATAGCGTATGCGCATTATTAAGTTAATTCAGTATTGTTGTTCAGGAATCTGTGTGATTACCCACAGTCTAATATTATCAGGGTCACAGGCCATTGTTATGACGTATGCGCATTATTAAGTTAATTCAGTATTGTTACTCAGGAATATGTGTAATCACCCACAGTCTAATATTATCATGGTCACAGGCCATTGTTATAGCGTATGCGCATTATCAAGTTGATTCAGTATTGTTACTCAGGAATCTGTGTAATCACCCACAGTCTAATATTATCATGGTCACAGGCCATTGTTATAGCGTATGCGCATTATTAAGTTAATTCAGTATTGTTGTTCAGGAATCTGTGTGATTACCCACAGTCTAATATTATCAGGGTCACAGGCCATTGTTATAGCGTATGCGCATTATTTAGTTAATTCAGTATTGTTGTTCAGGAATATGTGTAAATACCAACAGTCTAATATTATCATGGTCACAGGCCATTGTTATAGCGTATGCGCATTATTGAGTTAATTCAGTATTGTTGTTCAGGAATCTGTGTAATTACCCACAGTCTAATATTATCATGGTCCCAGGCCATTGTTATGACGTATGCGCATTATTAAGTTAATTCAGTTTTGTTGTTCAGGAATCTGTGTGATTACCCACAGTCTAATATCATCAGGGTCACAGGCCATTGTTATGACGTATGCGCATTATTAAGTTAATTCAGTATTGTTGTTCAGGAATATGTGTAATCACCCACAGTCTAATATTATCATGGTCACAGGCCATTGTTATAGCGTATGCGCATTATTAAGTTAATTCAGTATTGTTGTTCAGGAATCTGTGTAAATACCAACAGTCTAATATTATCATGGTCACAGGCCATTGTTATGACGTATGCGCATTATTAAGTTGATTCAGTATTGTTGTTCAGGAATATGTGTAATTACCCACAGTCTAATATTATCATGGTCCCAGGCCATTGTTATAGCGTATGCGCATTATTAAGTTAATTCAGTAGTGTTGTTCAGGAATCTGTGTAATTACCCACAGCCTAATATTATCATGGTCCCAAGCCATTGTTATAGTGTATGCGCATTATTAAGTTAATTCAGTATTGTTGTTCAGGAATCTGTGTGATTACCCACAGTCTAATATTATCATGGTCACAGGCCATTGTTATAGCGTATGCGCATTATTAAGTTAATTCAGTATTGTTGTTCAGGAATCTGTGTAATTACCCACAGTCTAATATTTCCATGGTCACAGGCCATTGTTATAGCGTATGCGCATTATTAAGTTAATTCAGTATTGTTGTTCAGGAATCTGTGTGATTACCCACAGTCTAATATCACCATGGTCACAGGCCATTGTTATGACGTATGCGCATTATTAAGTTAATTCAGTATTGTTGTTCAGGAATCTGTGTGATTACCCACAGTCTAATATCACCATGGTCACAGGCCATTGTTATGACGTATGCGCATTATTAAGTTAATTCAGTTGTGTTGTTCAGGAATCTGTGTGATTACCCACAGTCTAATATCATCATGGTCACAGGCCATTGTTATGTCGTATGCGCATTATTAAGTTAATTCAGTATTGTTGTTCAGGAATATGTGTGAATACCAACAGTCTAATATTATCATGGTCACAGGCCATTGTTATGACGTATGCGCATTATTAAGTTGATTCAGTATTGTTACTCAGGAATATGTGTAATTACCCACAGTCAAATATTATCATGGTCCCAGGCCATTGTTATAGCGTATGCGCATTATTAGGTTAATTCAGTATTGTTGTTCAGGAATCTGTGTAATTACCCACAGTCTGATATTATCATGGTCCCAAGCCATTGTTATAGTGTATGCGCATTATTAAGTTAATTCAGTATTGTTGTTCAGGAATCTGTGTGATTACCCACAGTCTAATATCATCATGGTCACAGGCCATTGTTATGTCTTATGCGCATTATTAAGTTAATTCAGTATTGTTGTTCAGGAATATGTGTAAATACCAACAGTCTAACATTATCATGGTCACAGGCCATTGGTATAGCGTATGCGCATTATTAAGTTAATTCAGTATTGTTGTTCAGGAATCTGTGTAAATACCAACAGTCTAATATTATCATGGTCACAGGCCATTGTTATAGCGTATGCGCATTATTAAGTTAATTCAGTATTGTTGTTCAGGAATCTGTGTGATTACCCACAGTCTAATATCATCATGGTCACAGGCCATTGTTATGACGTATGCGCATTATTGAGTTAATTCAGTATTGTTGTTCAGGAATATGTGTAATCACCCACAGTCTAATATTATCATGGTCACAGGCCATTGTTATAGCGTATGCGCATTATTAAGTTAATTCAGTATTGTTGTTCAGGAATCTGTGTAAATACCAACAGTCTAATATTATCATGGTCACAGGCCATTGTTATGACGTATGCGCATTATTAAGTTAATTCAGTATTGTTGTTCAGGAATCTGTGTAATTACCCACAGTCTAATATTATCATGGTCACAGGCTATGGTTATAGCGTATGCGCATTATTAAGTTAATTCAGTATTGTTGTTCAGGAATATGTGTAATCACCCACAGTCTAATATCATCATGGTCACAGGCCATTGTTATAGCGTATGCGCATTATTAAGTTAATTCAGTATTGTTGTTCAGGAATATGTGTAATCACCCACAGTCTAATATCATCATGGTCACAGGCCATTGTTATAGCGTATGCGCATTATTAAGTTAATTCAGTATTGTTGTTCAGGAATATGTGTAATCACCCACAGTCTAATATCATCATGGTCACAGGCCATTGTTATAGCGTATGCGCATTATTAAGTTAATTCAGTATTGTTGTTCAGGAATCTGTGTAATCACCCACAGTCTAATATTATCATGGTCACAGGCTATGGTTATAGCGTATGCGCATTATTAAGTTAATTCAGTATTGTTGTTCAGGAATCTGTGTAATTACCCACAGTCTAATATTATCAGGGTCACAGGCCATTGTTATAGCGTATGCGCATTATTAAGTTAATTCAGTATTGTTGTTCAGGAATCTGTGTAATTACCCACAGCCTAATATTATCATGGTCACAGGCTATGGTTATAGCGTATGCGCATTATTAAGTTAATTCAGTATTGTTGTTCAGGAATATGTGTAATCACCCACAGTCTAATATCATCATGGTCACAGGCCATTGTTATAGCGTATGCGCATTATTAAGTTAATTTAGTATTGTTGTTCAGGAATCTGTGTAATTACCCACAGTCTAATATTATCATGGTCACAGGCTATGGTTATAGCGTATGCGCATTATTAAGTTAATTCAGTATTGTTGTTCAGGAATCTGTGTAATTACCCACAGTCTAATATTATCATGGTCACAGGCTATGGTTATAGCGTATGCGCATTATTAAGTTAATTCAGTATTGTTGTTCAGGAATATGTGTAATCACCCACAGTCTAATATCATCATGGTCACAGGCCATTGTTATAGCGTATGCGCATTATTAAGTTAATTCAGTATTGTTGTTCAGGAATATGTGTAATCACCCACAGTCTAATATTATCATGGTCACAGGCTATGGTTATAGCGTATGCGCATTATTAAGTTAATTCAGTATTGTTGTTCAGGAATATGTGTAATCACCCACAGTCTAATATCATCATGGTCACAGGCCATTGTTATAGCGTATGCGCATTATTAAGTTAATTCAGTAGTGTTGTTCAGGAATCTGTGTAATTACCCACAGCCTAATATTATCATGGTCCCAAGCCATTGTTATAGTGTATGCGCATTATTAAGTTAATTCAGTAGTGTTGTTCAGGAATCTGTGTAATTACCCACAGCCTAATATTATCATGGTCCCAAGCCATTGTTATAGTGTATGCGCATTATTAAGTTAATTCAGTATTGTTGTTCAGGAATCTGTGTAATTACCCACAGCCTAATATTATCATGGTCCCAAGCCATTGTTATAGTGTATGCGCATTATTAAGGTAATTCAGTATTGTTGTTCAGGAATCTGTGTAATCACCCACAGTCTGATATTATCATGGTCACAGGCTATTGTTATAGCATATGCGCATTATTAAGTTAATTCAGTATTGTTGTTCAGGAATCTGTGAAATCACCCACAGTCTAATATTATCATGGTCACAGGCCATTGTTATGACGTATGCGCATTATTAAGTTGATTCAGTATTGTTGTTCAGGAATCTGTGTGATTACCCACAGTCTAATATTATCATGGTCACAGGCCATTGTTGTAGCGTATGCGCATTATTTAGTTAATTCAGTATTGTTGTTCAGGAATCTGTGTAATTACCCACAGTCTAATATTATCATGGTCACAGGCTATGGTTATAGCGTATGCGCATTATTTAGTTAATTCAGTATTGTTGTTCAGGAATCTGTTTAATTACCCTCAGTCTAATATTATCATGGTCACAGGCCATTGTTATAGCGTATGCGCATTATTGAGTTAATTCAGTATTGTTGTTCAGGAATCTGTGTAATTACCCACAGTCTAATATTATCAGGGTCACAGGCCATTGTTATAGCGTATGCGCATTATTTAGTTAATTCAGTATTGTTGTTCAGGAATCTGTGTAATTACCCTCAGTCTAATATTATCATGGTCACAGGCCATTGTTATAGCGTATGCGCATTATTAAGTTAATTCAGTATTGTTGTTCAGGAATCTGTGTAATTACCCACAGTCTAATATTATCATGGTCACAGGCTATGGTTATAGCGTATGCGCATCATTAAGTTAATTCAGTATTGTTGTTCAGGAATCTGTGTAATTACCCACAGTCTGATATTATCATGGTCACAGGCCATTGTTATGACGTATGCGCATTATTAAGTTAATTCAGTATTGTTGTTCAGGAATATGTGTAATTACCCACAG
Source organism: Brachyptera risi (assembly GCA_964007535.1). NCBI lineage: Eukaryota > Metazoa > Arthropoda > Insecta > Plecoptera > Taeniopterygidae > Brachyptera > Brachyptera risi. The sequence continues at coordinate 42,076 of CAXFZR010000049.1, forward strand.
TCTAATATTATCATGGTCACAGGCCATTGTTATAGCGTATGCGCATTATTAAGTTAATTCAGTATTGTTGTTCAGGAATCTGTTTAATTACCCTCAGTCTAATATTATCATGGTCACAGGCCATTGTTATAGCGTATGCGCATTATTGAGTTAATTCAGTATTGTTGTTCAGGAATCTGTGTAATTACCCTCAGTCTAATATTATCATGGTCACAGGCTATGGTTATAGCGTATGCGCATTATTTAGTTAATTCAGTATTGTTGTTCAGGAATCTGTGTAATTACCCACAGTCTAATATTATCAGGGTCACAGGCCATTGTTATGACGTATGCGCATTATTAAGTTAATTCAGTATTGTTGTTCAGGAATCTGTGTAATTACCCACAGTCGAATATTATCATGGTCACTGGCCATTGTTATGACGTATGCGCATTATTAAGTTAATTCAGTATTGTTGTTCAGGAATCTGTGTAATTACCCACAGTCTAATATTATCATGGTCACAGGCTATGGTTATAGCGTATGCGCATTATTTAGTTAATTCAGTATTGTTGTTCAGGAATCCGTGTAATTACCCACAGTCTAATATTATCATGGTCACAGGCCATTGTTATGACGTATGCGCATTATTAAGTTAATTCAGTATTGTTGTTCAGGAATCTGTGTAATCACCCACAGTCTAATAGTATCATGGTCACAGGCTATGGTTATAGCGTATGCGCATTATTAAGTTGATTCAGTATTGTTGTTCAGGAATCTGTGTAATTACCCACAGTCTAATATTATCATGGTCACAGGCTATGGTTATAGCGTATGCGCATTGTTTAGTTAATTCAGTATTGTTGTTCAGGAATCCGTGTAATTACCCACAGTCTAATATTATCATGGTCACAGGCCATTGTTATGACGTATGTGCATTATTTAGTTAATTCAGTATTGTTGTTCAGGAATCTGTGTAATCACCCACAGTCTAATAGTATCATGGTCACAGGCTATGGTTATAGCGTATGCGCATTATTAAGTTAATTCAGTATTGTTGTTCAGGAATCTGTGTAATTACCCACAGTCTGATATTATCATGGTCACAGGCCATTGTTATAGCGTATGCGCATTATTAAGTTAATTCAGTATTGTTGTTCAGGAATCTGTGTAATTACCCACAGTCTAATATTATCATGGTCACAGGCCATTGTTATAGCGTATGCGCATTATTAAGTTAATTCAGTATTGTTGTTCAGGAATCTGTTTAATTACCCTCAGTCTAATATTATCATGGTCACAGGCCATTGTTATAGCGTATGCGCATTATTGAGTTAATTCAGTATTGTTGTTCAGGAATCTGTGTAATTACCCTCAGTCTAATATTATCATGGTCACAGGCTATGGTTATAGCGTATGCGCATTATTTAGTTAATTCAGTATTGTTGTTCAGGAATCTGTGTAATTACCCACAGTCTAATATTATCAGGGTCACAGGCCATTGTTATAGCGTATGCGCATTATTAAGTTAATTCAGTATTGTTGTTCAGGAATCTGTGTAATTACCCTCAGTCTAATATTATCATGGTCACAGGCTATGGTTATAGCGTATGCGCATTATTTAGTTAATTCAGTATTGTTGTTCAGGAATCTGTGTAATTACCCACAGTCTAATATTATCATGGTCACAGGCCATTGTTATAGCGTATGCGCATTATTAAGTTAATTCAGTATTGTTGTTCAGGAATCTGTGTAATTACCCACAGTCTAATATTATCATGGTCACAGGCCATTGTTATAGCGTATGCGCATTATTAAGTTAATTCAGTATTGTTGTTCAGGAATCTGTGTAATTACCCACAGTCTGATATTATCATGGTCACAGGCCATTGTTATGACGTATGCGCATTATTAAGTTAATTCAGTATTGTTGTTCAGGAATATGTGTAATTACCCACAGTCTAATATTATCATGGTCACAGGCTATTGTTATAGCGTATGCGCATTATTAAGTTAATTCAGTATTGTTGTTCAGGAATCTGTTTAATTACCCTCAGTCTAATATTATCATGGTCACAGGCCATTGTTATAGCGTATGCGCATTATTGAGTTAATTCAGTATTGTTGTTCAGGAATCTGTGTAATTACCCTCAGTCTAATATTATCATGGTCACAGGCTATGGTTATAGCGTATGCGCATTATTTAGTTAATTCAGTATTGTTGTTCAGGAATCTGTGTAATTACCCACAGTCTAATATTATCAGGGTCACAGGCTATTGTTATGACGTATGCGCATTATTTAGTTAATTCAGTATTGTTGTTCAGGAATCTGTGTGATTACCCACAGTCTAATATTATCAGGGTCACAGGCCATTGTTATGACGTATGCGCATTATTAAGTTAATTCAGTATTGTTGTTCAGGAATATGTGTAATCACCCACAGTCTAATATCATCATGGTCACATGCCATTGTTATGACGTATGCGCATTATTTAGTTAATTCAGTATTGTTGTTCAGGAATCTGTGTGATTACCCACAGTCTAATATTATCAGGGTCACAGGCCATTGTTATGACGTATGCGCATTATTAAGTTAATTCAGTATTGTTGTTCAGGAATCTGTGTAATTACCCACAGTCGAATATTATCATGGTCACTGGCCATTGTTATGACGTATGCGCATTATTAAGTTAATTCAGTATTGTTGTTCAGGAATCTGTGTAATTACCCACAGTCTAATATTATCATGGTCACAGGCTATGGTTATAGCGTATGCGCATTATTTAATTAATTCAGTATTGTTGTTCAGGAATCTGTGTAATTACCCACAGTCTAATATTATCATGGTCACAGGCTATGGTTATAGCGTATGCGCATTATTTAGTTAATTCAGTATTGTTGTTCAGGAATATGTGTAATTACCCACAGTCTAATATTATCATGGTCACAGGCCATTGTTATAGCGTATGCGCATTATTTAGTTAATTCAGTATTGTTGTTCAGGAATCTGTGTAATTACCCACAGTCTAATATTATCATGGTCCCAGGCCATTGTTATGACGTATGCGCATTATTAAGTTAATTCAGTATTGTTGTTCAGGAATATGTGTATTCACCCACAGTCTAATATCATCAGGGTCACAGGCCATTGTTATGAAATATGCGCATTATTAAGTTAATTCAGTACTGTTGTTCAGGAATCTGTGTAATTACCCACAGTCTAATATTATCATGGTCACAGGCCATTGTTATGACGTATGCGCATTATTAAGTTAATTTAGTATTGATGTTCAGGAATCTTTGTGATTACCCACAGACTAATATCATCATGGTCACAGGCCATTGTTATGAAGTATGCGCATTATTAAGTTAATTCAGTATTGTTGTTCAGGAATCTGTGTAATTACCCACAGTCTAATATTATCATGGTCACAGGCCATTGTTATGACGTATGCGCATTATTTAGTCAATTCAGTATTGTTGTTCAGGAATCTGTGTAATTACCCACAGTCTAATATTATCATGGTCACAGGCCATTGTTATGACGTATGCGCATTATTTAGTTAATTCAGTATTGTTGTTCAGGAATATGTGTAATCACCCACAGTCTAATCTTATCATGGTCACAGGCCATTGTTATAGCGTATGCGCATTATTAAGTTAATTCAGTATTGTTACTCAGGAGTCGTGTAATTACCAACAGTCTAATATTATCATGGTCACAGGCCATTGTTATGACGTATGCGCATTATTAAGTTAATTCAGTATTGTTGTTCAGGAATCTGTGTGAATACCCACAGTCTAATATTATCATGGTCACAGGCCATTGTTATAGCGTATGCGCATTATTTAGTTAATTCAGTATTGTTGTTCAGGAATCTGTGTAATCACCCACAGTCTAAAATTATCATGGTCACAGGCCATTGTTATGACGTATGCGCATTATTTAGTTAATTCAGTATTGTTACTCAGGAGTCGTGTAATTACCCACAGTCTAATATTATCATGGTCACAGGCCATTGTTATGACGTATGCGCATTATTTAGTTAATTCAGTATTGTTGTTCAGGAATCTGTGTAATTACCCACAGTCTAATATTATCATGGTCACAGGCCATTGTTATGACATATGCGCATTATTAAGTTAATTCAGTATTGTTGTTCAGGAATCTGTGTAATTACCCACAGTCTAATATTATCATGGTCACAGGCCATTGTTATGACATATGCGCATTATTAAGTTAATTCAGTGTTGTTGTTTCCTAATCTGTGTAATTACCCACAGTCTAATATTATCATGGTCACAGGCCATTGTTATAGCATATGCGCATTATTAAGTTAATTCAGTATTGTTACTCAGGAATCTGTGTAATCACCCACAGTCTAATATTATCATGGTCTCAGGCTATGGTTATAGCATATGCGCATTATTAAGTTAATTCAGTATTGTTACTCAGGAGTCGTGTAATCACCCACAGTCTAATATTATCATGGTCACAGGCCATTGTTGTAGCGTATGCGCATTATTAAGTTAATTCAGTATTGTTGTTCAGGAATATGTGTAATTACCCACAGTCTAATATTATCAGTGTCACAGGCCATTGTTATGACGTATGCGCATTATTTAGTTAATTCAGTATTGTTGTTCAGGAATATGTGTAATCACCCACAGTCTAATATTATCATGGTCACAGGCCATTGTTATAGCGTATGCGCATTATTAAGTTAATTCAGTACTGTTGTTCAGGAATCTGTGTAATCACCCACAGTCTAATATTATCATGGTCACAGGCCATTGTTATGACGTATGCGCATTATTTAGTTAATTCAGTATTGTTGTTCAGGAATATGTGTAATCACCCACAGTCTAATATTATCATGGTCACAGGCCATTGTTATAGCGTATGCGCATTATTAAGTTAATTCAGTATTGTTGTTCAGGAATCTGTGTAATCACCCACAGTCTATTATTATCATGGTCACAGGCCATTGTTGTAGCGTATGCGCATTATTAAGTTAATTCAGTATTGTTGTTCAGGAATCTGTGTAATCACCCACAGTCTAATATTATCATGGTCACAGGCCATTGTTATAGCGTATGCGCATTATTTAGTTAATTTAGTATTGTTGTTCAGGAATCTGTGTAATCACCCACAGTCTAATATTATCATGGTCACAGGCCATTGTTATGACGTATGCGCATTATTTAGTTAATTCAGTATTGTTACTCAGGAGTCGTGTAATTACCCACAGTCTAATATTATCATGGTCACAGGCCATTGTTATGACGGATGCGCATTATTTAGTTAATTCAGTATTGTTGTTCAGGAATCTGTGTAATTACCCACAGTCTAATATTATCATGGTCACAGGCCATTGTTATGACATATGCGCATTATTAAGTTAATTCAGTATTGTTGTTCAGGAATCTGTGTAATTACCCACAGTCTAATATTATCATGGTCACAGGCCATTGTTATGACATATGCGCATTATTAAGTTAATTCAGTATTGTTGTTCAGGAATCTGTGTAATTACCCACAGTCTAATATTATCATGGTCACAGGCCATTGTTATAGCGTATGCGCATTATTAAGTTAATTCAGTATTGTTACTCAGGAGTCGTGTAATCACCCACAGTTTAATATTATCATGGTCACAGGCCATTGTTGTAGCGTATGCGCATTATTAGGTTAATTCAGTATTGTTGTTCAGGAATATGTGTAATTACCCACAGTCTAATATTATCAGTGTCACAGGCCATTGTTATGACGTATGCGCATTATTTAGTTAATTCAGTATTGTTGTTCAGGAATATGTGTAATCACCCACAGTCTAATATTATCATGGTCACAGGCCATTGTTATAGCGTATGCGCATTATTTAGTTAATTCAGTATTGTTGTTCAGGAATCTGTGTAATTACCCACAGTCTAATATTATCATGGTCACAGGCCATTGTTATAGCGTATGCGCATTATTAAGTTAATTCAGTATTGTTGTTCAGGAATCTGTGTTATTACCCACAGTCTAATATTATCATGGTCACAGGCCATTGTTATGACGTATGCGCATTATTAAGTTAATTCAGTATTGTTGTTCAGGAATCTGTGTAATTACCCACAGTCTAATATTATCATGGTCACAGGCCATTGATATAGCGTATGCGCATTATTAAGTTAATTCAGTATTGTTGTTCAGGAATCTGTGTAATTACCCACAGTCTAATATTATCATGGTCACAGGCCATTGTTATAGCGTATGCGCATTATTTAGTTAATTCAGTATTGTTGTTCAGGAATCTGTGTAATTACCCACAGTCTAATATTATCATGGTCACAGGCCATTGTTATAGCGTATGCGCATTATTAAGTTAATTCAGTATTGTTGTTCAGGAATCTGTGTTATTACCCACGGTCTAATATTATCATGGTCAAAGGCCATTGTTATGACGTATGCGCATTATTAAGTTAATTCAGTATTGTTGTTCCCTAATCTGTGTAATTACCCACAGTCTAATATCATCATGGTCACAGGCCATTGTTATGACGTATGCGCATTATTAAGTTGATTCAGTATTGTTACTCAGGAATCCGTGTAATTACCCACAGTCTAATATTATCATGGTCACAGGCCATTGTTATGACGTATGCGCATTATTAAGTTAATTCAGTATTGTTGTTCAGGAATCTGTGTAATTACCCACAGTCTAATATTATCATGGTCACAGGCCATTGTTATAGCGTATGCGCATTATTAAGTTAATTCAGTATTGTTGTTAAGGAATCTGTGTAATTACCCACAGTCTAATATTATCATGGTCACAGGCCATTGTTATGACGTATGCGCATTATTAAGTTAATTCAGTATTGTTGTTCAGGAATCTGTGTAATTACCCACAGTCTAATATTATCATGGTCACAGGCCATTGTTATGACGTATGCGCATTATTAAGTTAATTCAGTATTGTTGTTCAGGAATCTGTGTAATTACCCACAGTCCAATATCATCATGGTCACAGGCCATTGTTATGACGTATGCGCATTATTAAGTTAATTCAGTATTGTTACTCAGGAATCTGTGTAATCACCCACAGTCTAATATTATCATGGTCACAGGCCATTGTTATGACGTATGCGCATTATTGAGTTAATTCAGTATTGTTACTCAGGAATCTGTGTAATTACCCACAGTCTAATATTATCATGGTCACAGGCCATTGTTATGACGTATGCGCATTATTAAGTTAATTCAGTATTGTTGTTCAGGAATCTGTGTAATTACCCACAGTCTAATATTATCATGGTCACAGGCCATTGTTATGACGTATGCGCATTATTTAGTTAATTCAGTATTGTTGTTCAGGAATCTGTGTAATCACCCACAGTCTAATATTATCATGGTCACAGGCCATTGTTATAGCGTATGCGCATTATTAAGTTAATTCAGTATTGTTGTTCAGGAATCTGTGTAATTACCCACAGTCCAATATCATCATGGTCACAGGCCATTGTTATAGCGTATGCGCATTATTTAGTTAATTCAGTATTGTTGTTCAGGAATCTGTGTAATTACCCACAGTCTAATATTATCATGGTCACAGGCCATTGTTATAGCGTATGCGCATTATTAAGTTAATTCAGTATTGTTGTTCAGGAATCTGTGTAATTACCCACAGTCTAATATTATCATGGTCACAGGCCATTGTTATGACGTATGCGCATTATTAAGTTAATTCAGTATTGTTGTTCAGGAATCTGTGTAATTACCCACAGTCCAATATTATCATGGTCACAGGCCATTGTTATAGCGTATGCGCATTATTAGGTTAATTCAGTATTGTTGTTCAGGAATCTGTGTAATTACCCACAGTCTAATATCACCATGGTCACAGGCCATTGTTATAGCGTATGCGCATTATTTAGTTAATTCAGTATTGTTGTTCAGGAATCTGTGTAATTACCCACAGTCTAATATTATCATGGTCACAGGCCATTGTTATGACGTATGCGCATTATTAAGTTAATTCAGTATTGTTGTTCAGGAATCTGTGTAATTACCCACAGTCCAATATTATCATGGTCACAGGCCATTGTTATAGCGTATGCGCATTATTAGGTTAATTCAGTATTGTTGTTCAGGAATCTGTGTAATTACCCACAGTCCAATATCATCATGGTCACAGGCCATTGTTATAGCGTATGCGCATTATTTAGTTAATTCAGTATTGTTACTCAGCAGTCGTGTAATTACCCACAGTCTAATATCATCATGGTCACAGGCCATTGTTATGACGTATGCGCATTATTAAGTTAATTCAGTATTGTTACTCAGGAATCTGTGTAATTACCCACAGTCTAATATTATCATGGTCACAGGCCATTGTTATAGCGTATGCGCATTATTAAGTTAATTCAGTATTGTTGTTCAGGAATCTGTGTAATCACCCACAGTCTAATATTATCATGGTCACAGGCCATTGTTATAGCGTATGCGCATTATTAAGTTAATTCAGTATTGTTGTTCAGGAATCTGTGTAATTACCCACAGTCTAATATTATCATGGTCACAGGCCATTGTTATGACGTATGCGCATTATTTAGTTAATTCAGTATTGTTGTTCAGGAATCTGTGTAATTACCCACAGTCTAATATTATCATGGTCACAGGCCATTGTTATGACGTATGCGCATTATTAGGTTAATTCAGTATTGTTGTTCAGGAATCTGTGTAATCACCCACAGTCTAATATTATCATGGTCCCAGGCCATTGTTATAGCGTATGCGCATTATTTAGTTAATTCAGTATTGTTGTTCCCTAATCTGTGTAATTACCCACAGTCTAATATTATCATGGTCACAGGCCATTGTTATAGCGTATGCGCATTATTTAGTTAATTCAGTATTGTTGTTCAGGAATATGTGTAATCACCCACAGTCTAATATTATCATGGTCACAGGCCATTGTTATAGCGTGTGCGCATTATTAAGTTAATTCAGTATTGTTGTTTCCCAATCTGTGTAATTACCCACAGCCTAATATCATCATGGTCACAGGCCATTGTTATAGCGTATGCGCATTATTAAGTTAATTCAGTATTGTTACTCAGCAGTCGTGTAATTACCCACAGTCTAATATCATCATGGTCACAGGCCATTGTTATAGCGTATGCGCATCATTAAGTTAATTCAGTATTGTTACTCAGCAGTCGTGTAATTACCCACAGTCTAATATCATCATGGTCACAGGCCATTGTTATGACGTATGCGCATTATTAAGTTAATTCAGTATTGTTACTCAGGAATCTGTGTAATTACCCACAGTCTAATATTATCATTGTCACAGGCCATTGTTATAGCGTATGCGCATTATTAAGTTAATTCAGTATTGTTGTTCAGGAATCTGTGTAATTACCCACAGTCTAATATCATCATGGTCACAGGCCATTGTTATGACGTATGCGCATTATTAAGTTAATTCAGTATTGTTGTTCAGGAATCTGTGTAATCACCCACAGTCTAATATTATCATGGTCACAGGCTATGGTTATAGCGTATGCGCATTACTGAGTTAATTCAGTATTGTTGTTCAGGAATCTGTGTAATTACCCACAGTCTAATATTATCATGGTCACAGGCCATTGTTATGACGTATGCGCATTATTAAGTTAATTCAGTATTGTTGATCAGGAATCTGTGTAATTACCCACAGTCTAATATTATCATGGTCACAGGCTATGGTTATAGCGTATGCGCATTACTGAGTTAATTCAGTATTGTTGTTCAGGAATCTGTGTAATTACCCACAGTCTAATATTATCATGGTCACAGGCCATTGTTATAGCGTATGCGCATTATTTAGTTAATTCAGTATTGTTGATCAGGAATCTGTGTAATTACCCACAGTCTAATATTATCATGGTCACAGGCTATTGTTATGACGTATGCGCATTATTTAGTTAATTCAGTATTGTTGTTCAGGAATCTGTGTAATTACCCACAGTCTAATATTATCATGGTCACAGGCCATTGTTATAGCGTATGCGCATTATTTAGTTAATTCAGTATTGTTGTTCAGGAATCTGTGTAATTACCCACAGTCTAATATTATCATGGTCACAGGCTATTGTTATAGCGTATGCGCATTACTGAGTTAATTCAGTATTGTTGTTCAGGAATCTGTGTAATTACCCACAGTCTAATATTATCATGGTCACAGGCCATTGTTATAGCGTATGCGCATTATTTAGTTAATTCAGTATTGTTGTTCAGGAATCTGTGTAATTACCCACAGTCTAATATTATCATGGTCACAGGCTATGGTTATAGCGTATGCGCATTACTGAGTTAATTCAGTATTGTTGTTCAGGAATCTGTGTAATTACCCACAGTCTAATATTATCATGGTCACAGGCTATTGTTATGACGTATGCGCATTATTTAGTTAATTCAGTATTGTTGTTCAGGAATCTGTGTAATTACCCACAGTCTAATATTATCATGGTCACAGGCCATTGTTATAGCGTATGCGCATTATTTAGTTAATTCAGTATTGTTGATCAGGAATCTGTGTAATTACCCACAGTCTAATATTATCATGGTCACTGGCTATTGTTATGACGTATGCGCATTATTAAGTTAATTCAATATTGTTGTTCAGGAATCTGTGTAATTACCCACAGTCTAATATTATCATGGTCACAGGCTATTGTTATGACGTATGCGCATTATTAAGTTAATTCAGTATTGTTGTTCAGGAATCTGTGTAATCACCCACAGTCTAATATTATCATGGTCACAGGCCATTGTTATAGCGTATGCGCATTATTTAGTTAATTCAGTATTGTTACTCAGGAATATGTGTAATTACCCACAGTCTAATATTATCATGGTCACAGGCCATTGTTATAGCGTATGCGCATTATTAAGTTAATTCAGTATTGTTGTTCAGGAATCTGTGTAATTACCCACAGTCTAATATTATCATGGTCACGGGCCATTGTTATGACGTATGCGCATTATTAAGTTAATTCAGTATTGTTGATCAGGAATCTGTGTAATTACCCACAGTCTAATATTATCATGGTCACAGGCCATTGTTATGACGTATGCGCATTATTAAGTTAATTCAGTATTGTTGTTAAGGAATCTGTGTAATTACCCACAGTCTAATATTATCATGGTCACAGGCCATTGTTATAGCGTATGCGCATTATTAAGTTAATTCAGTATTGTTGTTCAGGAATCTGTGTAATTACCCACAGTCTAATATTATCATGGTCACAGGCCATTGTTATGACGTATGCGCATTATTAAGTTAATTCAGTATTGTTGTTTCCCAATCTGTGTAATTACCCACAGTCTAATATTATCATGGTCACAGGCCATTGTTATGACGTATGCGCATTATTAAGTTAATTCAGTATTGTTGTTTCCCAATCTGTGTAATTACCCACAGTCTAATATTATCATGGTCACAGGCCATTGTTATGACGTATGCGCATTATTTAGTTAATTCAGTATTGTTGATCAGGAATATGTGTAATTACCCACAGTCTAATATTATCATGGTCACAGGCTATTGTTATGACGTATGCGCATTATTTAGTTAATTCAGTATTGTTGTTCAGGAATCTGTGTAATTACCCACAGTCTAATATTATCATGGTCACAGGCCATTGTTATGACGTATGCGCATTATTTAGTTAATTCAGTATTGTTGATCAGGAATATGTGTAATTACCCACAGTCTAATATTATCATGGTCACAGGCTATTGTTATGACGTATGCGCATTATTTAGTTAATTCAGTATTGTTGATCAGGAATATGTGTAATTACCCACAGTCTAATATTATCATGGTCACAGGCCATTGTTATGACGTATGCGCATTATTAAGTTAATTCAGTATTGTTGTTTCCCAATCTGTGTAATTACCCACAGTCTAATATTATCATGGTCACAGGCCATTGTTATGACGTATGCGCATTATTTAGTTAATTCAGTATTGTTGATCAGGAATATGTGTAATTACCCACAGTCTAATATTATCATGGTCACAGGCCATTGTTATGACGTATGCGCATTATTTAGTTAATTCAGTATTGTTGATCAGGAATATGTGTAATTACCCACAGTCTAATATTATCATGGTCACAGGCTATTGTTATGACGTATGCGCATTATTTAGTTAATTCAGTATTGTTGATCAGGAATATGTGTAATTACCCACAGTCTAATATTATCATGGTCACAGGCCATTGTTATGACGTATGCGCATTATTAAGTTAATTCAGTATTGTTGTTTCCCAATCTGTGTAATTACCCACAGTCTAATATTATCATGGTCACAGGCCATTGTTATGACGTATGCGCATTATTAAGTTAATTCAGTATTGTTGTTCAGGAATCTGTGTAATTACCCACAGTCTAATATTATCATGGTCACAGGCCATTGTTATGACGTATGCGCATTATTAAGTTAATTCAGTATTGTTGTTTCCCAATCTGTGTAATTACCCACAGTCTAATATTATCATGGTCACAGGCCATTGTTATGACGTATGCGCATTATTAAGTTAATTCAGTATTGTTGTTCAGGAATCTGTGTAATTACCCACAGTCTAATATTATCATGGTCACAGGCCATTGTTATAGCGTATGCGCATTATTAAGTTAATTCAGTATTGTTGTTCAGGAATATGTGTAATTACCCACAGTCTAATATTATCATGGTCACAGGCCATTGTTATAGCGTATGCGCATTATTAAGTTAATTCAGTATTGTTGATCAGGAATATGTGTAATTACCCACAGTCTAATATTATCATGGTCACAGGCTATGGTTATAGCGTATGCGCATTGTTAAGTTAATTCAGTATTGTTGTTCAGGAATATGTGTAATTACCCACAGTCTAATATTATCATGGTCACAGGCTATGGTTATAGCGTATGCGCATTGTTAAGTTAATTCAGTATTGTTGTTCAGGAATCTGTGTAATTACCCACAGTCTAATATTATCATGGTCACAGGCCATTGTTATGACGTATGCGCATTATTAAGTTAATTCAGTATTGTTGTTTCCTAATCTGTGTAATTACCCACAGTCTAATATTATCATGGTCACAGGCTATTGTTATAGCGTATGCGCATTATTTAGTTAATTCAGTATTGTTGATCAGGAATCTGTGTAATTACCCACAGTCTAATATTATCATGGTCACAGGCCATTGTTATGACGTATGCGCATTATTAAGTTAATTCAGTATTGTTGTTCAGGAATCTGTGTAATTACCCACAGTCTAATATCATCATGGTCACAGGCCATTGTTATGACGTATGCGCATTATTAAGTTAATTCAGTATTGTTGATCAGGAATCTGTGTAATTACCCACAGTCTAATATCATCATGGTCACAGGCCATTGTTATGACGTATGCGCATTATTAAGTTAATTCAGTATTGTTGTTCAGGAATCTGTGTAATTACCCACAGTCTAATATTATCATGGTCACAGGCCATTGTTATGACGTATGCGCATTATTAAGTTAATTCAGTATTGTTGTTCAGGAATCTGTGTAATTACCCACAGTCTAATATTATCATGGTCACAGGCCATTGTTATGACGTATGCGCATTATTTAGTTAATTCAGTATTGTTGATCAGGAATATGTGTAATTACCCACAGTCTAATATTATCATGGTCACAGGCTATGGTTATAGCGTATGCGCATTGTTAAGTTAATTCAGTATTGTTGTTCAGGAATCTGTGTAATTACCCACATTCTAATATTATCATGGTCACAGGCCATTGTTATGACGTATGCGCATTATTAAGTTAATTCAGTATTGTTGTTTCCTAATCTGTGTAATTACCCACAGTCTAATATTATCATGGTCACAGGCTATTGTTATAGCGTATGCGCATTATTAAGTTAATTCAGTATTGTTGTTCAGGAATCTGTGTAATTACCCACAGTCTAATATTATCATGGTCACAGGCCATTGTTATGACGTATGCGCATTATTAAGTTAATTCAGTATTGTTGATCAGGAATCTGTGTAATTACCCACAGTCTAATATTATCATGGTCACAGGCCATTGTTATAGCGTATGCGCATTATTTAGTTAATTCAGTATTGTTGTTCAGGAATCTGTGTAATTACCCACAGTCTAATATTATCATGGTCACAGGCCATTGTTATAGCGTATGCGCATTATTTAGTTAATTCAGTATTGTTGATCAGGAATCTGTGTAATTACCCACAGTCTAATATTATCATGGTCACTGGCTATTGTTATGACGTATGCGCATTATTAAGTTAATTCAGTATTGTTGTTCAGGAATCTGTGTAATTACCCACAGTCTAATATTATCATGGTCACAGGCCATTGTTATGACGTATGCGCATTATTAAGTTAATTCAGTATTGTTGTTTCCTAATCTGTGTAATTACCCACAGTCTAATATTATCATGGTCACAGGCTATTGTTATAGCGTATGCGCATTATTAAGTTAATTCAGTATTGTTGATCAGGAATCTGTGTAATTACCCACAATCTAATATTATCATGGTCACTGGCTATTGTTATGACGTATGCGCATTATTTAGTTAATTCAGTATTGTTGTTCAGGAATCTGTGTAATTACCCACAGTCTAATATTATCATGGTCACAGGCCATTGTTATAGCGTATGCGCATTATTTAGTTAATTCAGTATTGTTGATCAGGAATCTGTGTAATTACCCACAGTCTAATATTATCATGGTCACTGGCTATTGTTATGACGTATGCGCATTATTTAGTTAATTCAGTATTGTTGTTCAGGAATCTGTGTAATTACCCACAGTCTAATATTATCATGGTCACAGGCCATTGTTATGACGTATGCGCATTATTAAGTTAATTCAGTATTGTTGTTCAGGAATCTGTGTAATTACCCACAGTCTAATATTATCATGGTCACAGGCCATTGTTATGACGTATGCGCATTATTTAGTTAATTCAGTATTGTTGTTCAGGAATCTGTGTAATTACCCACAGTCTAATATTATCATGGTCACAGGCCATTGTTATGACGTATGCGCATTATTAAGTTAATTCAGTATTGTTGTTCAGGAATCTGTGTAATTACCCACAGTCTAATATTATCATGGTCACTGGCTATTGTTATGACGTATGCGCATTATTTAGTTAATTCAGTATTGTTGTTCAGGAATCTGTGTAATTACCCACAGTCTAATATTATCATGGTCACAGGCCATTGTTATAGCGTATGCGCATTATTTAGTTAATTCAGTATTGTTGTTCAGGAATCTGTGTAATTACCCACAGTCTAATATTATCATGGTCACAGGCCATTGTTATAGCGTATGCGCATTATTAATTTAATTCAGTATTGTTACTCAGGAATATGTGTAATTACCCACAGTCTAATATTATCATGGTCACAGGCTATTGTTATGACGTATGCGCATTATTTAGTTAATTCAGTATTGTTGATCAGGAATCTGTGTAATTACCCACAGTCTAATATTATCATGGTCACTGGCTATTGTTATGACGTATGCGCATTATTTAGTTAATTCAGTATTGTTGTTTCCTAATCTGTGTAATTACCCACAGTCTAATATTATCATGGTCACAGGCCATTGTTATAGCGTATGCGCATTATTTAGTTAATTCAGTATTGTTGATCAGGAATCTGTGTAATTACCCACAGTCTAATATTATCATGGTCACAGGCCATTGTTATAGCGTATGCGCATTATTAAGTTAATTCAGTATTGTTACTCAGGAATATGTGTAATTACCCACAGTCTAATATTATCATGGTCACAGGCTATTGTTATGACGTATGCGCATTATTTAGTTAATTCAGTATTGTTGATCAGGAATCTGTGTAATTACCCACAGTCTAATATTATCATGGTCACAGGCTATTGTTATGACGTATGCGCATTATTAAGTTAATTCAGTATTGTTGTTCAGGAATCTGTGTAATTACCCACAGTCTAATATTATCATGGTCACAGGCCATTGTTATAGCGTATGCGCATTATTTAGTTAATTCAGTATTGTTGTTCAGGAATCTGTGTAATTACCCACAGTCTAATATTATCATGGTCACTGGCTATTGTTATGACGTATGCGCATTATTTAGTTAATTCAGTATTGTTGTTCAGGAATCTGTGTAATTACCCACAGTCTAATATTATCATGGTCACAGGCCATTGTTATGACGTATGCGCATTATTAAGTTAATTCAGTATTGTTGTTCAGGAATCTGTGTAATTACCCACAGTCTAATATTATCATGGTCACAGGCCATTGTTATGACGTATGCGCATTATTAAGTTAATTCAGTATTGTTGTTTCCTAATCTGTGTAATTACCCACAGTCTAATATTATCATGGTCACAGGCCATTGTTATGAAGTATGCGCATTATTTAGTTAATTCAGTATTGTTGTTCAGGAATCTGTGTAATTACCCACAGTCTAATATTATCATGGTCACAGGCTATTGTTATAGCGTATGCGCATTATTAAGTTAATTCAGTATTGTTGTTCAGGAATCTGTGTAATTACCCACAGTCTAATATTATCATGGTCACAGGCCATTGTTATGACGTATGCGCATTATTAAGTTAATTCAGTATTGTTGTTCAGGAATCTGTGTAATTACCCACAGTCTAATATTATCATGGTCACAGGCCATTGTTATGACGTATGCGCATTATTAAGTTAATTCAGTATTGTTGTTCAGGAATCTGTGTAATTACCCACAGTCTAATATTATCATGGTCACAGGCCATTGTTATGAAGTATGCGCATTATTTAGTTAATTCAGTATTGTTGTTCAGGAATCTGTGTAATTACCCACAGTCTAATATTATCATGGTCACAGGCTATTGTTATAGCGTATGCGCATTATTAAGTTAATTCAGTATTGTTGTTCAGGAATCTGTGTAATTACCCACAGTCTAATATTATCATGGTCACAGGCCATTGTTATGACGTATGCGCATTATTAAGTTAATTCAGTATTGTTGATCAGGAATCTGTGTAATTACCCACAGTCTAATATTATCATGGTCACAGGCCATTGTTATGACGTATGCGCATTATTTAGTTAATTCAGTATTGTTGTTCAGGAATCTGTGTAATTACCCACAGTCTAATATTATCATGGTCACAGGCCATTGTTATAGCGTATGCGCATTATTTAGTTAATTCAGTATTGTTGATCAGGAATCTGTGTAATTACCCACAGTCTAATATTATCATGGTCACTGGCTATTGTTATGACGTATGCGCATTATTAAGTTAATTCAGTATTGTTGTTCAGGAATCTGTGTAATTACCCACAGTCTAATATTATCATGGTCACAGGCTATTGTTATGACGTATGCGCATTATTAAGTTAATTCAGTATTGTTGTTCAGGAATCTGTGTAATCACCCACAGTCTAATATTATCATGGTCACAGGCCATTGTTATAGCGTATGCGCATTATTTAGTTAATTCAGTATTGTTACTCAGGAATATGTGTAATTACCCACAGTCTAATATTATCATGGTCACAGGCCATTGTTATAGCGTATGCGCATTATTAAGTTAATTCAGTATTGTTGTTCAGGAATCTGTGTAATTACCCACAGTCTAATATTATCATGGTCACAGGCCATTGTTATGACGTATGCGCATTATTAAGTTAATTCAGTATTGTTGATCAGGAATCTGTGTAATTACCCACAGTCTAATATTATCATGGTCACAGGCCATTGTTATGACGTATGCGCATTATTAAGTTAATTCAGTATTGTTGTTAAGGAATCTGTGTAATTACCCACAGTCTAATATTATCATGGTCACAGGCCATTGTTATGACGTATGCGCATTATTAAGTTAATTCAGTATTGTTGTTTCCTAATCTGTGTAATTACCCACAGTCTAATATTATCATGGTCACAGGCTATTGTTATAGCGTATGCGCATTATTAAGTTAATTCAGTATTGTTGTTCAGGAATCTGTGTAATTACCCACAGTCTAATATTATCATGGTCACAGGCCATTGTTATAGCGTATGCGCATTATTAAGTTAATTCAGTATTGTTGTTCAGGAATCTGTGTAATTACCCACAGTCTAATATTATCATGGTCACAGGCCATTGTTATGACGTATGCGCATTATTAAGTTAATTCAGTATTGTTGTTTCCTAATCTGTGTAATTACCCACAGTCTAATATTATCATGGTCACAGGCTATTGTTATGACGTATGCGCATTATTAAGTTAATTCAGTATTGTTGATCAGGTATCTGTGTAATTACCCACAGTCTAATATTATCATGGTCACTGGCTATTGTTATGACGTATGCGCATTATTAAGTTAATTCAGTATTGTTGTTCAGGAATCTGTGTAATTACCCACAGTCTAATATTATCATGGTCACAGGCCATTGTTATGACGTATGCGCATTATTAAGTTAATTCAGTATTGTTGATCAGGAATCTGTGTAATTACCCACAGTCTAATATTATCATGGTCACAGGCCATTGTTATAGCGTATGCGCATTATTTAGTTAATTCAGTATTGTTGTTCAGGAATCTGTGTAATTACCCACAGTCTAATATTATCATGGTCACAGGCCATTGTTATAGCGTATGCGCATTATTTAGTTAATTCAGTATTGTTGATCAGGAATCTGTGTAATTACCCACAGTCTAATATTATCATGGTCACTGGCTATTGTTATGACGTATGCGCATTATTAAGTTAATTCAGTATTGTTGTTCAGGAATCTGTGTAATTACCCACAGTCTAATATTATCATGGTCACAGGCCATTGTTATGACGTATGCGCATTATTAAGTTAATTCAGTATTGTTGTTTCCTAATCTGTGTAATTACCCACAGTCTAATATTATCATGGTCACAGGCCATTGTTATAGCGTATGCGCATTATAAAGTTAATTCAGTATTGTTGTTCAGGAATCTGTGTAATCACCCACAGTCTGATATTATCATGGTCACAGGCCATTGTTATAGCGTATGCGCATTATTAAGTTAATTCAGTATTGTTGATCAGGAATCTGTGTAATTACCCACAGTCTAATATTATCATGGTCACTGGCTATTGTTATGACGTATGCGCATTATTTAGTTAATTCAGTATTGTTGTTCAGGAATCTGTGTAATTACCCACAGTCTAATATTATCATGGTCACAGGCCATTGTTATGACGTATGCGCATTATTAAGTTAATTCAGTATTGTTGTTCAGGAATCTGTGTAATCACCCACAGTCTAATATTATCATGGTCACAGGCCATTGTTATAGCGTATGCGCATTAATAAGTTGATTCAGTATTGTTGTTCAGGAATCTGTGTAATTACGCACAGTCTAATATCATCATGGTCCCAGGCCATTGTTATAGCGTATGCGCATTATTAAGTTGATTCAGTATTGTTGTTCAGGAATCTGTGTAATTACCCACAGTCTAATATTATCATGGTCACAGGCTATGGTTATGACGTATGCGCATTATTTAGTTAATTCAGTATTGTTGTTTCCTAATCTGTGTAATTACCCACAGTCTAATATTATCATGGTCACAGGCTATTGTTATAGCGTATGCGCATTATTTAGTTAATTCAGTATTGTTGTTCAGGAATATGTGTAATTACCCACAGCCTAATATTATCATGGTCCCAAGCCATTGTTATAGTGTATGCGCATTATTAAGTTAATTCAGTATTGTTGTTCAGGAATCTGTGTAATTACCCACAGTCTAATATTATCATGGTCACAGGCTATTGTTATAGCGTATGCGCATTATTAAGTTAATTCAGTATTGTTGTTCAGGAATCTGTGTAATTACCCACAGTCTAATATTATCATGGTCACAGGCCATTGTTATGACGTATGCGCATTATTAAGTTAATTCAGTATTGTTGATCAGGAATCTGTGTAATCACCCACAGTCTAATATTATCATGGTCACAGGCCATTGTTATGACGTATGCGCATTATTAAGTTAATTCAGTATTGTTGTTCAGGAATCTGTGTAATTACCCACAGTCTAATATTGTCATGGTCACAGGCCATTGTTATAGCGTATGCGCATTATTTAGTTAATTCAGTATTGTTGTTCAGGAATCTGTGTAATTACCCACAGTCTAATATTATCATGGTCACAGGCCATTGTTATAGCGTATGCGCATTATTTAGTTAATTCAGTATTGTTGATCAGGAATCTGTGTAATTACCCACAGTCTAATATTATCATGGTCACTGGCTATTGTTATGACGTATGCGCATTATTAAGTTAATTCAGTATTGTTGTTCAGGAATCTGTGTAATTACCCACAGTCTAATATTATCATGGTCACAGGCTATTGTTATGACGTATGCGCATTATTAAGTTAATTCAGTATTGTTGTTCAGGAATCTGTGTAATCACCCACAGTCTAATATTATCATGGTCACAGGCCATTGTTATAGCGTATGCGCATTATTTAGTTAATTCAGTATTGTTACTCAGGAATATGTGTAATTACCCACAGTCTAATATTATCATGGTCACAGGCCATTGTTATAGCGTATGCGCATTATTAAGTTAATTCAGTATTGTTGTTCAGGAATCTGTGTAATTACCCACAGTCTAATATTATCATGGTCACAGGCCATTGTTATGACGTATGCGCATTATTAAGTTAATTCAGTATTGTTGATCAGGAATCTGTGTAATTACCCACAGTCTAATATTATCATGGTCACAGGCCATTGTTATGACGTATGCGCATTATTAAGTTAATTCAGTATTGTTGTTAAGGAATCTGTGTAATTACCCACAGTCTAATATTATCATGGTCACAGGCCATTGTTATAGCGTATGCGCATTATTAAGTTAATTCAGTATTGTTGATCAGGAATCTGTGTAATTACCCACAGTCTAATATCATCATGGTCACAGGCCATTGTTATGACGTATGCGCATTATTAAGTTAATTCAGTATTGTTGTTTCCTAATCTGTGTAATTACCCACAGTCTAATATTATCATGGTCACAGGCCATTGTTATGACGTATGCGCATTATTAAGTTAATTCAGTATTGTTATTCAGGAATATGTGTAATTACCCACAGCCTAATATTATCATGGTCACAGGCTATTGTTATGACGTATGCGCATTATTAAGTTAATTCAGTATTGTTATTCAGGAATCTGTGTAATCACCCACAGTCTAATATTATCATGGTCACAGGCCATTGTTATAGCGTATGCGCATTATTAAGTTAATTCAGTATTGTTGTTTCCCAATCTGTGTTATTACCCACAGTCTAATATTATCATGGTCACAGGCCATTGTTATAGCGTATGCGCATTATTAATTCAATTCAGTATTGTTGTTCAGGAATCTGTGTAATTACTCACAGTCTAATATTATCATGGTCACAGGCCATTGTTATAGCGTATGCGCATTATTAAGTCAATTCAGTATTGTTGTTCAGGAATCTGTGTAATTACCCACAGTCTAATATTATCATGGTCACAGGCCATTGTTATAGCGTATGCGCATTATTAAGTCAATTCAGTATTGTTGTTCAGGAATCTGTGTAATTACCCACAGTCTAATATAATCATGGTCACAGGCCATTGTTATGACGTATGCGCATTATTAAGTTAATTCAGTATTGTTGTTCAGGAATCTGTGTAATTACCCACAGTCTAATATCATCATGGTCACAGGCCATTGTTATGACATATGCGCATTATTAAGTCAATTCAGTATTGTTGTTCAGGAATCTGTGTAATTACCCACAGTCTAATATTATCATGGTCACAGGCCATTGTTATAGCGTATGCGCATTATTAAGTCAATTCAGTATTGTTGTTCAGGAATCTGTGTAATTACCCACAGTCTAATATTATCATGGTCACAGGCCATTGTTATAGCGTATGCGCATTATTAAGTCAATTCAGTATTGTTGTTCAGGAATCTGTGTAATTACCCACAGTCTAATATTACCATGGTCACAGGCCATTGTTATGACGTATGCGCATTATTAAGTTAATTCAGTATTGTTATTCAGGAATATGTGTAATTACCCACAGCCTAATATTATCATGGTCACAGGCCATTGTTATAGCGTATGCGCATTATTAAGTTAATTCAGTATTGTTGTTTCCCAATCTGTGTAATTACCCACAGTCTAATATTATCATGGTCACAGGCCATTGTTATAGCGTATGCGCATTATTAAGTCAATTCAGTATTGTTGTTCAGGAATCTGTGTAATTACTCACAGTCTAATATTATCATGGTCACAGGCCATTGTTATAGCGTATGCGCATTATTAAGTCAATTCAGTATTGTTGTTCAGGAATCTGTGTAATTACCCACAGTCTAATATCATCATGGTCACAGGCCATTGTTATAGCGTATGCGCATTATTAAGTCAATTCAGTATTGTTGTTCAGGAATCTGTGTAATTACCCACAGTCTAATATTATCATGGTCACAGGCCATTGTTATAGCGTATGCGCATTATTAAGTCAATTCAGTATTGTTGTTCAGGAATCTGTGTAATTACCCACAGTCTAATATTATCATGGTCACAGGCCATTGTTATAGCGTATGCGCATTATTAAGTTAATTCAGTATTGTTGTTCAGGAATCTGTGTAATCACCCACAGTCTAATATTATCATGGTCACAGGCCATTGTTATAGCGTATGCGCATTATTAAGTTAATTCAGTATTGTTGTTCAGGAATCTGTGTAATTACCCACAGTCTAATATCATCATGGTCACAGGCCATTGTTATGACGTATGCGCATTATTAAGTTGATTCAGTATTGTTGTTCAGGAATATGTGTAATTACCCACAGTCTAATATTATCATGGTCACAGGCCATTGTTATAGCGTATGCGCATTATTAAGTTAATTCAGTATTGTTGTTCAGGAATCTGTGTAATCACCCACAGTCTAATATTATCATGGTCACAGGCCATTGTTATAGCGTATGCGCATTATTAAGTCAATTCAGTATTGTTGTTCAGGAATCTGTGTAATTACCCACAGTCTAATATTATCATGGTCACAGGCCATTGTTATAGCGTATGCGCATTATTAAGTTAATTCAGTATTGTTGTTCAGGAATCTGTGTAATCACCCACAGTCTAATATTATCATGGTCACAGGCCATTGTTATAGCGTATGCGCATTATTAAGTTAATTCAGTATTGTTGATCAGGAATCTGTGTAATTACTCACAGTCTAATATTATCAGGGTCACAGGCCATTGTTATGACGTATGCGCATTATTAAGTTGATTCAGTATTGTTGTTCAGGAATATGTGTAATTACCCACAGTCTAATATTATCATGGTCACAGGCTATGGTTATAGCGTATGCGCATTATTAAGTTAATTCAGTATTGTTGTTCAGGAATATGTGTAATTACCCACAGTCTAATATCATCATGGTCCCAGGCCATTGTTATGACGTATGCGCATTATTAAGTTAATTCAGTATTGTTGTTCAGGAATCTGTGTAATCACCCACAGTCTAATATTATCATGGTCACAGGCCATTGTTATAGCGTATGCGCATTATTAAGTTAATTCAGTATTGTTGTTCAGGAATATGTGTAATTACCCACAGTCTAATATTATCATGGTCACAGGCTATGGTTATAGCGTATGCGCATTATTAAGTTAATTCAGTATTGTTGTTTCCCAATCTGTGTAATTACCCACAGTCTAATATTATCAGGGTCACAGGCCATTGTTATGACGTATGTGCATTATTTAGTTAATTCAGTATTGTTGTTCAGGAATCTGTGTGATTACCCACAGTCTAATATTATCATGGTCACAGGCCATTGTTATAGCGTATGCGCATTATTAAGTTTATTCAGTATTGTTGATCAGGAATCTGTGTGATTACCCACAGTCTAATATTATCATGGTCACAGGCCATTGTTATAGCGTATGCGCATTATTAAGTTGATTCAGTATTGTTGTTCAGGAATATGTTTAATCACCCACAGTCTTATATTATCATGGTCACAGGCCATTGTTATAGCGTATGCGCATTATTAAGTTTATTCAGTATTGTTGTTCAGGAATCTGTGTGATTACCCACAGTCTAATATTATCATGGTCACAGGCCATTGTTATAGCGTATGCGCATTATTAAGTTTATTCAGTATTGTTGTTCAGGAATCTGTGTGATTACCCACAGTCTAATATTATCATGGTCACAGGCCATTGTTATAGCGTATGCGCATTATTAAGTTTATTCAGTATTGTTGATCAGGAATCTGTGTAATTACCCACAGTCTAATATTATCAGGGTCACAGGCCATTGTTATAGCGTATGCGCATTATTAAGTTGATTCAGTATTGTTGTTCAGGAATATGTTTAATCACCCACAGTCTTATATTATCATGGTCACAGGCCATTGTTATAGCGTATGCGCATTATTAAGTTAATTCAGTATTGTTGTTCAGGAATCTGTGTGATTACCCACAGTCTAATATTATCATGGTCACAGGCCATTGTTATAGCGTATGCGCATTATTAAGTTAATTCAGTATTGTTGATCAGGAATCTGTGTGATTACCCACAGTCTAATATTATCATGGTCACAGGCCATTGTTATAGCGTATGCGCATTATTAAGTTGATTCAGTATTGTTGTTCTGGAATATGTTTAATCACCCACAGTCTTATATTATCATGGTCACAGGCCATTGTTATAGCGT
Organism: Brachyptera risi; assembly: GCA_964007535.1. Classification (NCBI taxonomy): domain Eukaryota; kingdom Metazoa; phylum Arthropoda; class Insecta; order Plecoptera; family Taeniopterygidae; genus Brachyptera; species Brachyptera risi. The sequence goes on from CAXFZR010000049.1 coordinate 66,841, forward strand.
ATGCGCATTATTAAGTTAATTCAGTATTGTTGATCAGGAATCTGTGTAATTACCCACAGTCTAATATTATCATGGTCACAGGCCATTGTTATGACGTATGCGCATTATTTAGTTAATTCAGTATTGTTACTCAGGAGTCGTGTAATTACCCACAGTTTAATATTATCATGGTCACAGGCCATTGTTATAGCGTATGCGCATTATTGAGTTAATTCAGTATTGTTGTTCAGGAATCTGTGTAATTACCCACAGTCTAATATTATCATGGTCACAGGCCATTGTTATGACGTATGCGCATTATTTGGTTAATTCAGTATTGTTACTCAGGAGTCGTGTAATTACCCACAGTCTGATATTATCATGGTCACAGGCCATTGTTATAGCGTATGCGCATTATTAAGTTAATTCAGTATTGTTGTTCAGGAATCTGTGTAATTACCCACAGTCTAATATCATCATGGTCACAGGCCATTGTTATAGCGTATGCGCATTATTAAGTTAATTCAGTATTGTTACTCAGGAATATGTGTAATTACCCACAGTCTAATATTATCATGGTCACAGGCCATTGTTATAGCGTATGCGCATTATTAAGTTGATTCAGTATTGTTGATCAGGAATCTGTGTAATTACCCACAGTCTAATATTATCATGGTCACAGGCCATTGTTATGACGTATGCGCATTATTAAGTTAATTCAGTATTGTTGTTCAGGAATCTGTGTAATTACCCACAGTCTAATATTATCATGGTCACAGGCCATTGTTATAGCGTATGCGCATTATTTAGTTAATTCAGTATTGTTGTTCAGGAATCTGTGTAATTACCCACAGTCTAATATTATCATGGTCACAGGCCATTGTTATAGCGTATGCGCATTATTAGGTTAATTCAGTATTGTTGTTCAGGAATCTGTGTAATTACCCACAGTCTAATATTATCATGGTCACAGGCCATTGTTATGACGTATGCGCATTATTTAGTTAATTCAGTATTGTTGTTCAGGAATATGTGTAATTACCCACAGTCTAATATTATCATGGTCACAGGCCATTGTTATAGCGTATGCGCATTATTAAGTTAATTCAGTATTGTTGTTCAGGAATCTGTGTAATTACCCACAGTCTAATATTATCATGGTCACAGGCCATTGTTATGACGTATGCGCATTATTTAGTTAATTCAGTATTGTTACTCAGGAGTCGTGTTATTACCCACAGTCTATTATTATCATGGTCACAGGCCATTGTTATGACGTATGCGCATTATTTAGTTAATTCAGTATTGTTGTTCAGGAATCTGTGTAATTACCCACAGTCTAATATTATCATGGTCACAGGCTATGGTTATAGCGTATGCGCATTATTTAGTTAATTCAGTATTGTTGTTCAGGAATCTGTGTAATTACCCACAGTCTAATATTATCATGGTCACAGGCCATTGTTATGACGTATGCGCATTATTTAGTTAATTCAGTATTGTTGTTCAGGAATATGTGTAATTACCCACAGTCTAATATTATCATGGTCACAGGCCATTGTTATAGCGTATGCGCATTAATAAGTTAATTCAGTATTGTTGTTCAGGAATCTGTGTAATTACCCACAGTCTAATATTATCAGTGTCACAGGCCATTGTTATAGCGTATGCGCATTATTAGGTTAATTCAGTATTGTTGTTCAGGAATCTGTGTAATTACCCACGGTCTAATATTATCATGGTCACAGGCCATTGTTATAGCGTATGCGCATTATTAAGTTAATTCAGTATTGTTGTTCAGGAATCTGTGTAATTACCCACAGTCTAATATTATCATGGTCACAGGCCATTGTTATAGCGTATGCGCATTATTAAGTTAATTCAGTATTGTTGTTCAGGAATCTGTGTAATTACCCACAGTCTAATATCATCATGGTCACAGGCCATTGTTATAGCGTATGCGCATTATTAAGTTGATTCAGTATTGTTACTCAGGAATATGTGTAATCACCCACAGTCTAATATTATCATGGTCACAGGCCATTGTTATAGCGTATGCGCATTATTGAGTTAATTCAGTATTGTTGTTCAGGAATCTGTGTAATTACCCACAGTCTAATATTATCATGGTCACAGGCCATTGTTATGACGTATGCGCATTATTGAGTTAATTCAGTATTGTTGTTCACGAATCTGTGTAATTACTCACAGTCTAATATCATCATGGTCACAGGCCATTGTTTTGACGTATGCGCATTATTAGGTTAATTCAGTATTGTTGTTCAGGAATCTGTGTAATCACCCACAGTCTAATATTATCATGGTCACAGGCCATTGTTATAGCGTATGCGCATTATTAAGTTAATTCAGTATTGTTACACAGGAATATGTGTAATCACCCACAGTCTAATATTATCATGGTCACAGGCCATTGTTATAGCGTATGCGCATTATTTAGTTAATTCAGTATTGTTGTTCAGGAATCTGTGTAATTACCCACAGTCTAATATTATCATGGTCACAGGCTATGGTTATAGCGTATGCGCATTATTAAGTTAATTCAGTATTGTTGATCAGGAATCTGTGTAATTACCCACAGTCTAATATTATCATGGTCACAGGCCATTGTTATGACGTATGCGCATTATTAAGTTAATTCAGTATTGTTGTTCAGGAATCTGTGTGATTACCCACAGTCTAATATTATCATGGTCACAGGCCATTGTTATTGCGTATGCGCATTATTAAGTTAATTCAGTATTGTTGTTCAGGAATCTGTGTAATTACCCACAGTCTAATATTATCATGGTCACAGGCCATTGTTATGACGTATGCGCATTATTTAGTTAATTCAGTATTGTTACTCAGGAATCTGTGTAATTACCCACAGTCTAATATTATCATGGTCACAGGCCATTGTTATAGCGTATGCGCATTATTAAGTTAATTCAGTATTGTTGTTCAGGAATCTGTGTAATTACCCACAGTCTAATATTATCATGGTCACAGGCCATTGTTATAGCGTATGCGCATTATTTAGTTAATTCAGTATTGTTGTTCAGGAATATGTGTAATCACCCACAGTCTAATATTATCATGGTCACAGGCCATTGTTATGACGTATGCGCATTATTAAGTTAATTCAGTATTGTTGTTCAGGAATCTGTGTAATTACCCACAGTCTAATATCATCATGGTCACAGGCCATTGTTATAGCGTATGCGCATTATTAAGTTGATTCAGTATTGTTGTTAAGGAATCTGTGTGATTACCCACAGTCTAATATCATCATGGTCACAGGCCATTGTTATAGCGTATGCGCATTATTAAGTTGATTCAGTATTGTTGTTAAGGAATCTGTGTGATTACCCACAGTCTAATATTATCATGGTCACAGGCCATTGTTATGACGTATGCGCATTATTAAGTTAATTCAGTATTGTTGATCAGGAATCTGTGTAATTACCCACAGTCTAATATTATCATGGTCACAGGCCATTGTTATAGCGTATGCGCATTATTAAGTTAATTCAGTATTGTTGTTCAGGAATCTGTGTAATTACCCACAGTCTAATATTATCATGGTCACAGGCCATTGTTATGACGTATGCGCATTATTTAGTTAATTCAGTATTGTTGTTCAGGAATATGTGTAATCACCCACAGTCTAATATTATCATGGTCACAGGCCATTGTTATAGCGTATGCGCATTATTAAGTTAATTCAGTATTGTTGTTCAGGAATCTGTGTAATTACCCACAGTCTAATATTATCATGGTCACAGGCCATTGTTATGACGTATGCGCATTATTAAGTTAATTCAGTATTGTTGTTCAGGAATCTGTGTAATTACCCACAGTCTAATATCATAAGGGTCACAGGCCATTGTTATGACGTATGCGCATTATTAAGTTAATTCAGTATTGTTGTTCAGGAATATGTGTAATCACCCACAGTCTAATATTATCATGGTCACAGGCTATGGTTATAGCGTATGCGCATTATTAAGTTAATTCAGTATTGTTGTTCAGGAATCTGTGTAATTACCCACAGTCTAATATTATCATGGACACAGGCCATTGTTATGACGTATGCGCATTATTAAGTTAATTCAGTATTGTTGTTCAGGAATATGTGTAATCACCCACAGTCTAATATTATCATGGTCACAGGCCATTGTTATGACGTATGCGCATTATTAAGTTAATTCAGTATTGTTGTTCAGGAATATGTGTAATTACCCACAGTCTAATATTATCATGGTCCTAGGCCATTGTTATGACGTATGCGCATTATTCAGTTAATTCAGTATTGTTGTTCAGGAATATGTGTAATCACCCACAGTCTAATATTATCATGGTCACAGGCCATTGTTATAGCGTATGCGCATTATTTAGTTAATTCAGTATTGTTGTTCAGGAATCTGTGTAATTACCCACAGTCTAATATTATCATGGTCACAGGCCATTGTTATTGCGTATGCGCATTATTTAGTTAATTCAGTATTGTTGTTCAGGAATCTGTGTAATTACCCACAGTCTAATATTATCATGGTCACAGGCCATTGTTATTGCGTATGCGCATTATTTAGTTAATTCAGTATTGTTGTTCAGGAATCTGTGTAATTACCCACAGTCTAATATTATCATGGTCACAGGCCATTGTTATTGCGTATGCGCATTATTAAGTTAATTCAGTATTGTTGTTCAGGAATCTGTGTAATTACCCACAGTCTAATATTATCATGGTCACAGGCTATGGTTATAGCGTATGCGCATTACTGAGTTAATTCAGTATTGTTGTTCAGGAATCTGTGTAATTACCCACAGTCTAATATTATCATGGTCACAGGCCATTGTTATTGCGTATGCGCATTATTAAGTTAATTCAGTATTGTTGTTCAGGAATCTGTGTAATTACCCACAGTCTAATATCATCATGGTCACAGGCCATTGTTATGAAGTATGCGCATTATTAAGTTAATTCAGTATTGTTGATCAGGAATCTGTGTAATTACCCACAGTCTAATATTATCATGGTCACAGGCTATGGTTATAGCGTATGCGCATTACTGAGTTAATTCAGTATTGTTGTTCAGGAATCTGTGTAATTACCCACAGTCTAATATTATCATGGTCACAGGCTATTGTTATGACGTATGCGCATTATTTAGTTAATTCAGTATTGTTGTTCAGGAATCTGTGTAATTACCCACAGTCTAATATTATCATGGTCACAGGCCATTGTTATTGCGTATGCGCATTATTAAGTTAATTCAGTATTGTTGTTCAGGAATCTGTGTAATTACCCACAGTCTAATATCATCATGGTCACAGGCCATTGTTATGACGTATGCGCATTATTAAGTTAATTCAGTATTGTTGTTCAGGAATCTGTGTAATTACCCACAGTCTAATATTATCATGGTCACAGGCTATTGTTATGACGTATGCGCATTATTTAGTTAATTCAGTATTGTTGTTCAGGAATCTGTGTAATTACCCACAACCTAATATTATCATGGTCACAGGCCATTGTTATAGCGTATGCGCATTATTTAGTTAATTCAGTATTGTTGTTCAGGAATCTGTGTAATTACCCACAGTCTAATATTATCATGGTCACAGGCTATGGTTATAGCGTATGCGCATTACTGAGTTAATTCAGTATTGTTGTTCAGGAATCTGTGTAATTACCCACAGTCTAATATTATCATGGTCACAGGCCATTGTTATAGCGTATGCGCATTATTTAGTTAATTCAGTATTGTTGTTCAGGAATCTGTGTAATTACCCACAGTCTAATATTATCATGGTCACAGGCCATTGTTATAGCGTATGCGCATTATTTAGTTAATTCAGTATTGTTGTTCAGGAATCTGTGTAATTACCCACAGTCTAATATTATCATGGTCACAGGCTATGGTTATAGCGTATGCGCATTACTGAGTTAATTCAGTATTGTTGTTCAGGAATCTGTGTAATTACCCACAGTCTAATATTATCATGGTCACAGGCCATTGTTATAGCGTATGCGCATTATTTAGTAATTCAGTATTGTTGATCAGGAATCTGTGTAATTACCCACAGTCTAATATTATCATGGTCACAGGCTATTGTTATGACGTATGCGCATTATTTAGTTAATTCAGTATTGTTGTTCAGGAATCTGTGTAATCACTCACAGTCTAATATTATCATGGTCACAGGCCATTGTTATAGCGTATGCGCATTATTTAGTTAATTCAGTATTGTTGTTCAGGAATCTGTGTAATTACCCACAGTCTAATATTATCATGGTCACAGGCTATTGTTATGACGTATGCGCATTATTTAGTTAATTCAGTATTGTTGTTCAGGAATCTGTGTAATTACCCACAGTCTAATATTATCATGGTCACAGGCTATGGTTATAGCGTATGCGCATTATTTAGTTAATTCAGTATTGTTGTTCAGGAATCTGTGTAATTACCCACAGTCTAATATTATCATGGTCACAGGCTATTGTTATGACGTATGCGCATTATTTAGTTAATTCAGTATTGTTGTTCAGGAATCTGTGTAATTACCCACAGTCTAATATTATCATGGTCACAGGCCATTGTTATAGCGTATGCGCATTATTTAGTTAATTCAGTATTGTTGATCAGGAATCTGTGTAATTACCCACAGTCTAATATTATCATGGTCACAGGCCATTGTTATAGCGTATGCGCATTATTTAGTTAATTCAGTATTGTTGATCAGGAATCTGTGTAATTACCCACAGTCTAATATTATCATGGTCACAGGCCATTGTTATAGCGTATGCGCATTATTAAGTTGATTCAGTATTGTTGTTCAGGAATCTGTGTAATTACCCACAGTCTAATATTATCATGGTCACAGGCCATTGTTATAGCGTATGCGCATTATTTAGTTAATTCAGTATTGTTGATCAGGAATCTGTGTAATTACCCACAGTCTAATATTATCATGGTCACAGGCTATGGTTATAGCGTATGCGCATTATTAAGTTAATTCAGTATTGTTGTTCAGGAATATGTGTAATTACCCACAGTCTAATATTATCATGGTCACAGGCCATTGTTATAGCGTATGCGCATTATTAAGTTAATTCAGTATTGTTGTTCAGGAATCTGTGTAATTACCCACAGTCTAATATTATCATGGTCACAGGCCATTGTTATAGCGTATGCGCATTGTTAAGTTGATTCAGTATTGTTACTCAGGAATCTGTGTAATTACCCACAGTCTAATATTATCATGGTCACAGGCTATGGTTATAGCGTATGCGCATTATTAAGTTAATTCAGTATTGTTGTTCAGGAATCTGTGTAATTACCCACAGCCTAATATTATCAGGGTCACAGGCCATTGTTATAGCGTATGCGCATTATCAAGTTGATTCAGTATTGTTACTCAGGAATATGTGTAATTACCCACAGTCTAATATTATCATGGTCACAGGCCATTGTTATAGCGTATGCGCATTATTAAGTTAATTCAGTATTGTTACTCAGGAATCTGTGTAATTACCCACAGTCTAATATTATCATGGTCACAGGCTATGGTTATAGCGTATGCGCATTATCAAGTTGATTCAGTATTGTTACTCAGGAATCTGTGTAATTACCCACAGTCTAATATTATCATGGTCACAGGCCATTGTTATAGCGTATGCGCATTGTTAAGTTGATTCAGTATTGTTACTCAGGAATCTGTGTAATTACCCACAGTCTAATATTATCATGGTCACAGGCTATGGTTATAGCGTATGCGCATTATCAAGTTGATTCAGTATTGTTACTCAGGAATATGTGTAATTACCCACAGTCTAATATTATCATGGTCACAGGCCATTGTTATAGCGTATGCGCATTGTTAAGTTGATTCAGTATTGTTACTCAGGAATCTGTGTAATTACCCACAGTCTAATATTATCATGGTCACAGGCTATGGTTATAGCGTATGCGCATTATCAAGTTGATTCAGTATTGTTACTCAGGAATATGTGTAATTACCCACAGTCTAATATTATCATGGTCACAGGCCATTGTTATAGCGTATGCGCATTATTAAGTTAATTCAGTATTGTTGTTCAGGAATCTGTGTAATTACCCACAGTCTAATATTATCATGGTCACAGGCTATGGTTATGACGTATGCGCATTATCAAGTTGATTCAGTATTGTTACTCAGGAATATGTGTAATTACCCACAGTCTAATATTATCATGGTCACAGGCCATTGTTATAGCGTATGCGCATTATTAAGTTAATTCAGTATTGTTGTTCAGGAATCTGTGTAATTACCCACAGTCTAATATTATCATGGTCACAGGCCATTGTTATAGCGTATTCGCATTATTAAGTTAATTCAGTATTGTTGTTCAGGAATATGTGTAATTACCCACAGTCTAATATTATCATGGTCACAGGCCATTGTTATAGCGTATGCGCATCATTAAGTTAATTCAGTATTGTTGATCAGGAATCTGTGTAATCACCCACAGTCTAATATTATCATGGTCCCAGGCCATTGTTATAGCGTATGCGCATTATTAAGTTAATTCAGTATTGTTGTTCAGGAATCTGTGTAATTACCCACAGTCTAATATCATCATGGTCACAGGCCATTGTTATGACGTATGCGCATTATTTAGGTTATTCAGTATTGTTGTTCAGGAATCTGTGTAATTACCCACAGTCTAATATTATCATGGTCACAGGCCATTGTTATAGCGTATGCGCATTATTAAGTTAATTCAGTATTGTTACTCAGGAATATGTGTAATCACCCACAGTCTAATATTATCAGGGTCACAGGCCATTGTTATAGCGTATGCGCATTATTAAGTTAATTCAGTATTGTTGTTCAGGAATCTGTGTAATCACCCACAGTCTAATATTATCATGGTCACAGGCTATGGTTATAGCGTATGCGCATTATTAAGTTAATTCAGTATTGTTGTTCAGGAATCTGTGAATTACCCACAGTCTAATATTATCATGGTCACAGGCCATTGTTATAGCGTATGCGCATTATTAAGTTAATTCAGTATTGTTGTTCCCTAATCTGTGTAATTACCCACAGTCTAATATTATCATGGTCACAGGCCATTGTTATAGCGTATGCGCATTATTAAGTTAATTCAGTATTGTTGTTCAGGAATCTGTGTAATTACCCACAGTCTAATATTATCATGGTCACAGGCCATTGTTATGACGTATGCGCATTATTTAGTTAATTCAGTATTGTTGTTCAGGAATCTGTGTAATTACCCACAGTCTAATATTATCAGGGTCACAGGCCATTGTTATGACGTATGCGCATTATTTAGTTAATTCAGTATTGTTGTTCAGGAATCTGTGTAATTACCCACAGTCTAATATTATCATGGTCACAGGCCATTGTTATGACGTATGCGCATTATTAAGTTAATTCAGTATTGTTGTTCAGGAATCTGTGTAATTACCCACAGTCTAATATTATCATGGTCACAGGCCATTGTTATGACGTATGCGCATTATTTAGTTAATTCAGTATTGTTGTTCAGGAATCTGTGTAATTACCCACAGTCTAATATTATCAGGGTCACAGGCCATTGTTATGACGTATGCGCATTATTTAGTTAATTCAGTATTGTTGTTCAGGAATCTGTGTAATTACCCACAGTCTAATATTATCATGGTCACAGGCCATTGTTATGACGTATGCGCATTATTAAGTTAATTCAGTATTGTTGTTCAGGAATCTGTGTAATTACCCACAGTCTAATATTATCATGGTCACAGGCCATTGTTATGACGTATGCGCATTATTGAGTTAATTCAGTATTGTTGTTCAGGAATATGTGTAATTACCCACAGTCTAATATTATCATGGTCACAGGCCATTGTTATAGCGTATGCGCATTATTAAGTTAATTCAGTATTGTTGTTCAGGAATATGTGTAATCACCCACAGTCTAATATTATCATGGTCACAGGCCATTGTTATAGCGTATGCGCATTATTAAGTTAATTCAGTATTGTTGTTCAGGAATATGTGTAATCACCCACAGTCTAATATCATCATGGTCCCAGGCCATTGTTATGACGTATGCGCATTATTAAGTTAATTCAGTATTGTTGTTCAGGAATATGTGTAATCACCCACAGTCTAATATCATCATGGTTCCAGGCCATTGTTATGACGTATGCGCATTATTAAGTTAATTCAGTATTGTTACTCAGGAATATGTGTAATTACCCACAGTCCAATATTATCATGGTCACAGGCCATTGTTATAGCGTATGCGCATTATTAAGTTAATTCAGTATTGTTGTTCAGGAATATGTGTAATCACCCACAGTCTAATATCATCATGGTCCCAGGCCATTGTTATGACGTATGCGCATTATTAAGTTAATTCAGTATTGTTGTTCAGGAATATGTGTAATCACCCACAGTCTAATATCATCATGGTCCCAGGCCATTGTTATGACGTATGCGCATTATTAAGTTAATTCAGTATTGTTACTCAGGAATATGTGTAATCACCCACAGTCTAATATTATCATGGTCACAGGCCATTGTTATAGCGTATGCGCATTATCAAGTTAATTCAGTATTGTTGTTCAGGAATCTGTGTAATTACCCACAGTCTAATATTATCATGGTCACAGGCCATTGTTATAGCGTATGCGCATTATTAAGTTAATTCAGTATTGTTACTCAGGAATATGTGTAATCACTCACAGTCTAATATTATCATGGTCACAGGCCATTGTTATGACGTATGCGCATTATTTAGTTAATTCAGTATTGTTGTTCAGGAATCTGTGTAATTACCCACAGTCCAATATTATCATGGTCACAGCCATTGTTATAGCGTATGCGCATTATCAAGTTAATTCAGTATTGTTGTTCAGGAATCTGTGTAATTACCCACAGTCTAATATCATCATGGTCACAGGCCATTGTTGTAGCGTATGCGCATTATTAAGTTAATTCAGTATTGTTGTTCAGGAATATGTGTAATCACCCACAGTCTAATAATATCATGGTCCCAGGCCATTGTTATGACGTATGCGCATTATTGAGTTAATTCAGTATTGTTACTCAGGAGTCGTGTAATTACCCACAGTCTAATATTATCATGGTCACAGGCCATTGTTATGAAGTATGCGCATTATTTAGTTAATTCAGTATTGTTGTTCAGGAATATGTGTAATCACCCACAGTCTAATATTATCATGGTCACAGGCCATTGTTATAGCGTATGCGCATTATCAAGTTATTTCAGTATTGTTACTCAGGAGTCGTGTAATTACCCACAGTCTAATATTATCATGGTCACAGGCCATTGTTATGAAGTATGCGCATTATATAGTTAATTCAGTATTGTTGTTCAGGAATATGTGTAATTACCCACAGTCTAATATTATCATGGTCACAGGCCATTGTTATAGCGTATGCGCATTATTAAGTTAATTCAGTATTGTTGTTCAGGAATCTGTGTAATTACCCACAGTCTAATATTATCATAGTCACAGGCCATTGTTGTGGCGTATGCGCATTATTAAGTTAATTCAGTATTGTTACTCAGGAATCTGTGTAATTACCCACAGTCTAATATCATCATGGTCACAGGCCATTGTTATGACGTATGCGCATTATTAAGTTAATTCAGTATTGTTACTCAGGAGTCGTGTAATTACCCACAGTCTAATATCATCATGGTCACAGGCCATTGTTATAGCGTATGCGCATTATTTAGTTAATTCAGTATTGTTGTTCAGGAATCTGTGTAATTACCCACAGTCTAATATTATCATGGTCACAGGCCATTGTTATGACGTATGCGCATTATTTAGTTAATTCAGTATTGTTACTCAGGAGTCGTGTAATTACCCACAGTTTAATATTATCATGGTCACAGGCCATTGTTATAGCGTATGCGCATTATTGAGTTAATTCAGTATTGTTGTTCAGGAATCTGTGTAATTACCCACAGTCTAATATTATCATGGTCACAGGCCATTGTTATGACGTATGCGCATTATTTGGTTAATTCAGTATTGTTACTCAGGAGTCGTGTAATTACCCACAGTCTGATATTATCATGGTCACAGGCCATTGTTATAGCGTATGCGCATTATTAAGTTAATTCAGTATTGTTGTTCAGGAATCTGTGTAATTACCCACAGTCTAATATTATCATGGTCACAGGCCATTGTTATAGCGTATGCGCATTATTAGGTTAATTCAGTATTGTTGTTCAGGAATCTGTGTAATTACCCACAGTCTAATATTATCATGGTCACAGGCCATTGTTATGACGTATGCGCATTATTTAGTTAATTCAGTATTGTTGTTCAGGAATATGTGTAATTACCCACAGTCTAATATTATCATGGTCACAGGCCATTGTTATAGCGTATGCGCATTATTAAGTTAATTCAGTATTGTTGTTCAGGAATCTGTGTAATTACCCACAGTCTAATATTATCATGGTCACAGGCCATTGTTATGACGTATGCGCATTATTTAGTTAATTCAGTATTGTTACTCAGGAGTCGTGTTATTACCCACAGTCTATTATTATCATGGTCACAGGCCATTGTTATGACGTATGCGCATTATTTAGTTAATTCAGTATTGTTGTTCAGGAATCTGTGTAATTACCCACAGTCTAATATTATCATGGTCACAGGCTATGGTTATAGCGTATGCGCATTATTTAGTTAATTCAGTATTGTTGTTCAGGAATCTGTGTAATTACCCACAGTCTAATATTATCATGGTCACAGGCCATTGTTATGACGTATGCGCATTATTTAGTTAATTCAGTATTGTTGTTCAGGAATATGTGTAATTACCCACAGTCTAATATTATCATGGTCACAGGCCATTGTTATAGCGTATGCGCATTATTAAGTTAATTCAGTATTGTTGTTCAGGAATCTGTGTAATTACCCACAGTCTAATATTATCATGGTCACAGGCCATTGTTATAGCGTATGCGCATTATTAAGTTAATTCAGTATTGTTGTTCAGGAATCTGTGTAATTACCCACAGTCTAATATTATCATGGTCACAGGCCATTGTTATAGCGTATGCGCATTATTAGGTTAATTCAGTATTGTTGATCAGGAATCTGTGTAATCACCCACAGTCCAATATTATCATGGTCACAGGCCATTGTTATAGCGTATGCGCATTATTAAGTTAATTCAGTATTGTTGTTCAGGAATCTGTGTAATCACCCACAGTCTAATATCATCATGGTCAAAGGCCATTGTTATGACGTATGCGCATTATTAAGTTAATTCAGTATTGTTGTTCCCTAATCTGTGTAATTACCCACAGTCTAATATCATCATGGTCACAGGCCATTGTTATAGCGTATGCGCATTATTAAGTTAATTCAGTATTGTTACTCAGGAATCTGTGTAATTACCCACAGTCTAATATTATCATGGTCACAGGCCATTGTTATAGCGTATGCGCATTATTAAGTTAATTCAGTATTGTTACTCAGGAATCTGTGTAATTACCCACAGTCTAATATTATCATGGTCACAGGCCATTGTTATAGCGTATGCGCATTATTAAGTTAATTCAGTATTGTTGTTCAGGAATCTGTGTGATTACCCACAGTCTAATATTATCATGGTCCCAGGCCATTGTTATGACGTATGCGCATTATTAAGTTAATTCAGTATTGTTGTTCAGGAATCTGTGTAATTACCCACAGTCTAATATTATCATGGTCACAGGCCATTGTTATGACGTATGCGCATTATTAAGTTAATTCAGTATTGTTGTTCAGGAATCTGTGTAATTACCCACAGTCTAATATTATCATGGTCACAGGCTATGGTTATAGCGTATGCGCATTATTTAGTTAATTCAGTATTGTTGTTCAGGAATCTGTGTAATTACCCACAGTCTATTATTATCATGGTCACAGGCCATTGTTATAGCGTATGCGCATTATTAAGTTAATTCAGTATTGTTGTTCAGGAATATGTGTAATTACCCACAGTCTAATATTATCATGGTCACAGGCCATTGTTATGACGTATGCGCATTATTTAGTTAATTCAGTATTGTTGTTCAGGAATATGTGTAATTACCCACAGTCTAATATTACCATGGTCACAGGCCATTGTTATGACGTATGCGCATTATTAAGTTAATTCAGTATTGTTGTTCAGGAATATGTGTAATTACCCACAGTCTAATATTATCATGGTCACAGGCCATTGTTATGACGTATGCGCATTATTTAGTTAATTCAGTATTGTTGTTCAGGAATATGTGTAATTACCCACAGTCTAATATTACCATGGTCACAGGCCATTGTTATGACGTATGCGCATTATTTAGTTAATTCAGTATTGTTGTTCAGGAATATGTGTAATTACCCACAGTCTGATATTATCATGGTCACAGGCTATGGTTATAGCATATGCGCATTATTTAGTTAATTCAGTATTTTTGTTCAGGAATCTGTGTAATTACCCACAGTCTAATATTATCATGGTCACAGGCCATTGTTATAGCGTATGCGCATTATTGAGTTAATTCAGTATTGTTGTTCAGGAATATGTGTAATTACCCACAGTCTAATATTATCATGGTCACAGGCCATTGTTATAGCGTATGCGCATTATTTAGTTAATTCAGTATTGTTGTTCAGGAATATGTGTAATTACCCACAGTCTGATATTATCATGGTCACAGGCTATGGTTATAGCATATGCGCATTATTTAGTTAATTCAGTATTTTTGTTCAGGAATCTGTGTAATTACCCACAGTCTAATATTATCATGGTCACAGGCCATTGTTATGACGTATGCGCATTATTGAGTTGATTCAGTATTGTTGTTCAGGAATATGTGTAATTACCCACAGTCTAATATTATCATGGTCACAGGCCATTGTTATGACGTATGCGCATTATTTAGTTAATTCAGTATTGTTGTTCAGGAATATGTGTAATTACCCACAGTCTAATATTACCATGGTCACAGGCCATTGTTATGACGTATGCGCATTATTAAGTTAATTCAGTATTGTTGTTCAGGAATATGTGTAATTACCCACAGTCTAATATTATCATGGTCACAGGCCATTGTTATGAAGTATGCGCATTATTAAGTTAATTCAGTATTGTTGTTCAGGAATCTGTGTAATTACCCACAGTCCAATATTATCATGGTCACAGGCCATTGTTATGACGTATGCACATTATTAAGTTAATTCAGTATTGTTGTTCAGGAATCTGTGTAATTACCCACAGTCTAATATTATCATGGTCACAGGCTATGGTTATAGCGTATGCGCATTATTTAGTTAATTCAGTATTGTTGTTCAGGAATCTGTGTAATTACCCACAGTCTATTATTATCATGGTCACAGGCCATTGTTATAGCGTATGCGCATTATTTAGTTAATTCAGTATTGTTGTTCAGGAATCTGTGTAATTACCCACAGTCTAATATTATCATGGTCACAGGCCATTGTTATAGCGTATGCGCATTATTAAGTTAATTCAGTATTGTTGTTCAGGAATCTGTGTAATTACCCACAGTCTAATATTATCATGGTCACAGGCCATTGTTATAGCGTATGCGCATTATTTAGTTAATTCAGTATTGTTGTTCAGGAATCTGTGTAATTACCCACAGTCTAATATTATCATGGTCACAGGCCATTGTTATGACGTATGCGCATTATTAAGTTGATTCAGTATTGTTGTTCAGGAATCTGTGTAATTACCCACAGTCTATTATTATCATGGTCACAGGCCATTGTTATAGCGTATGCGCATTATTTAGTTAATTCAGTATTGTTGTTCAGGAATCTGTGTAATTACCCACAGTCTAATATTATCATGGTCACAGGCCATTGTTATAGCGTATGCGCATTATTAAGTTAATTCAGTATTGTTGTTCAGGAATCTGTGTAATTACCCACAGTCTAATATTATCATGGTCACAGGCCATTGTTATAGCGTATGCGCATTATTTAGTTAATTCAGTATTGTTGTTCAGGAATCTGTGTAATTACCCACAGTCTAATATTATCATGGTCACAGGCCATTGTTATGACGTATGCGCATTATTTAGTTGATTCAGTATTGTTGTTCAGGAATCTGTGTAATTACCCTCAGTCTAATATTATCATGGTCACAGGCTATGGTTATAGCGTATGCGCATTATTAAGTTAATTCAGTATTGTTGTTCAGGAATCTGTGTAATTACCCACAGTCTAATATTATCATGGTCACAGGCCATTGTTATAGCGTATGCGCATTATTAAGTTAATTCAGTATTGTTGTTCAGGAATCTGTGTAATTACCCACAGTCTAATATTATCATGGTCACAGGCCATTGTTATGACGTATGCGCATTATTTAGTTAATTCAGTATTGTTGTTCAGGAATCTGTGTAATTACCCACAGTCTAATATTATCATGGTCACAGGCCATTGTTATGACGTATGCGCATTATTTAGTTAATTCAGTATTGTTACACAGGAATATGTGTAATCACCCACAGTCTAATATTATCATGGTCACAGGCCATTGTTATGACGTATGCGCATTATTAGGTTAATTCAGTATTGTTGTTCAGGAATCTGTGTAATCACCCACAGTCTAATATTATCATGGTCACAGGCCATTGTTATAGCGTATGCGCATTATTAAGTTAATTCAGTATTGTTACACAGGAATATGTGTAATCACCCACAGTCTAATATTATCATGGTCACAGGCCATTGTTATAGCGTATGCGCATTATTTAGTTAATTCAGTATTGTTGTTCAGGAATCTGTGTAATTACCCACAGTCTAATATTATCATGGTCACAGGCTATGGTTATAGCGTATGCGCATTATTAAGTTAATTCAGTATTGTTGATCAGGAATCTGTGTAATTACCCACAGTCTAATATTATCATGGTCACAGGCCATTGTTATGACGTATGCGCATTATTAAGTTAATTCAGTATTGTTGTTCAGGAATCTGTGTAATTACCCACAGTCTAATATTATCATGGTCACAGGCCATTGTTATGACGTATGCGCATTATTAAGTTAATTCAGTATTGTTGTTCAGGAATCTGTGTAATTACCCACAGTCTAATATTATCATGGTCACAGGCTATGGTTATAGCGTATGCGCATTATAAGGTTAATTCAGTATTGTTACTCAGGAATCTGTGTAATTACCCACAGTCCAATATTATCATGGTCACAGGCCATTGTTAAAGCGTATGCGCATTATTAAGTTAATTCAGTATTGTTGTTCAGGAATATGTGTAATTACCCACAGTCTAATATTATCATGGTCACAGGCCATTGTTAAAGCGTATGCGCATTATTCAGTTAATTCAGTATTGTTGTTCAGGAATCTGTGTAATTACCCACAGTCTAATATTATCATGGTCACAGGCTATGGTTATAGCGTATGCGCATTATTAAGTTAATTCAGTATTGTTGTTCAGGAATCTGTGTAATTACCCACAGTCTAATATTATCATGGTCACAGGCCATTGTTATAGCGTATGCGCATTATTAAGTTAATTCAGTATTGTTGTTCAGGAATCTGTGTAATTACCCACAGTCTAATATTATCATGGTCACAGGCTATGGTTATAGCGTATGCGCATTATTTAGTTAATTCAGTATTGTTGTTCAGGAATCTGTGTAATTACCCACAGTCTAATATTATCATGGTCACAGGCCATTGTTATAGCGTATGCGCATTATTAAGTTAATTCAGTATTGTTGTTCAGGAATATGTGTAATTACCCACAGTCTAATATTATCATGGTCACAGGCTATGGTTATAGCGTATGCGCATTATTAAGTTAATTCAGTATTGTTGTTCAGGAATCTGTGTAATTACCCACAGTCTAATATTATCATGGTCACAGGCCATTGTTATGACGTATGCGCATTATTAAGTTAATTCAGTATTGTTGTTCAGGAATCTGTGTAATTACCCACAGTCTAATATCATCATGGTCACAGGCCATTGTTATAGCGTATGCGCATTATTTAGTTAATTCAGTATTGTTGTTCAGGAATCTGTGTAATTACCCACAGTCTAATATTATCATGGTCACAGGCCATTGTTATAGCGTATGCGCATTATTAAGTTAATTCAGTATTGTTGTTCAGGAATATGTGTAATTACCCACAGTCTAATATTATCATGGTCACAGGCCATTGTTATGACGTATGCGCATTATTTAGTTAATTCAGTATTGTTGTTCAGGAGTCGTGTAATCACCCACAGTCTAATATTATCATGGTCACAGGCCATTGTTGTAGCGTATGCGCATTATTAAGTTAATTCAGTATTGTTGTTCAGGAATATGTGTAATTACCCACAGTCTAATATTATCATGGTCACAGGCCATTGTTATGACGTATGCGCATTATTTAGTTAATTCAGTATTGTTGTTCAGGAGTCGTGTAATCACCCACAGTCTAATATTATCATGGTCACAGGCCATTGTTAAAGCGTATGCGCATTATTGAGTTAATTCAGTATTGTTGTTCAGGAATCTGTGTAATTACCCACAGTCTAATATTATCATGGTCACAGGCCATTGTTATGACGTATGCGCATTATTTGGTTAATTCAGTATTGTTACTCAGGAGTCGTGTAATTACCCACAGTCTGATATTATCATGGTCACAGGCCATTGTTATAGCGTATGCGCATTATTAAGTTAATTCAGTATTGTTGTTCAGGAATCTGTGTAATTACCCACAGTCTAATATTATCATGGTCACAGGCCATTGTTATAGCGTATGCGCATTATTAGGTTAATTCAGTATTGTTGTTCAGGAATCTGTGTAATTACCCACAGTCTAATATTATCATGGTCACAGGCCATTGTTATGACGTATGCGCATTATTTAGTTAATTCAGTATTGTTGTTCAGGAATATGTGTAATTACCCACAGTCTAATATTATCATGGTCACAGGCCATTGTTATAGCGTATGCGCATTATTAAGTTAATTCAGTATTGTTGTTCAGGAATCTGTGTAATTACCCACAGTCTAATATTATCATGGTCACAGGCCATTGTTATGACGTATGCGCATTATTTAGTTAATTCAGTATTGTTACTCAGGAGTCGTGTTATTACCCACAGTCTATTATTATCATGGTCACAGGCCATTGTTATGACGTATGCGCATTATTTAGTTAATTCAGTATTGTTGTTCAGGAATCTGTGTAATTACCCACAGTCTAATATTATCATGGTCACAGGCTATGGTTATAGCGTATGCGCATTATTTAGTTAATTCAGTATTGTTGTTCAGGAATCTGTGTAATTACCCACAGTCTAATATTATCATGGTCACAGGCCATTGTTATGACGTATGCGCATTATTTAGTTAATTCAGTATTGTTGTTCAGGAATATGTGTAATTACCCACAGTCTAATATTATCATGGTCACAGGCCATTGTTATAGCGTATGCGCATTAATAAGTTAATTCAGTATTGTTGTTCAGGAATCTGTGTAATTACCCACAGTCTAATATTATCAGTGTCACAGGCCATTGTTATAGCGTATGCGCATTATTAGGTTAATTCAGTATTGTTGTTCAGGAATCTGTGTAATTACCCACAGTCTAATATTATCATGGTCACAGGCCATTGTTATAGCGTATGCGCATTATTAAGTTAATTCAGTATTGTTGTTCAGGAATCTGTGTAATTACCCACAGTCTAATATTATCATGGTCACAGGCCATTGTTATAGCGTATGCGCATTATTAAGTTAATTCAGTATTGTTGTTCAGGAATCTGTGTAATTACCCACAGTCTAATATTATCATGGTCACAGGCCATTGTTATAGCGTATGCGCATTATTAGGTTAATTCAGTATTGTTGATCAGGAATCTGTGTAATCACCCACAGTCCAATATTATCATGGTCACAGGCCATTGTTATAGCGTATGCGCATTATTAAGTTAATTCAGTATTGTTGTTCAGGAATCTGTGTAATCACCCACAGTCTAATATCATCATGGTCAAAGGCCATTGTTATGACGTATGCGCATTATTAAGTTAATTCAGTATTGTTGTTCCCTAATCTGTGTAATTACCCACAGTCTAATATCATCATGGTCACAGGCCATTGTTATAGCGTATGCGCATTATTAAGTTAATTCAGTATTGTTACTCAGGAATCTGTGTAATTACCCACAGTCTAATATTATCATGGTCACAGGCCATTGTTATAGCGTATGCGCATTATTAAGTTAATTCAGTATTGTTACTCAGGAATCTGTGTAATTACCCACAGTCTAATATTATCATGGTCACAGGCCATTGTTATAGCGTATGCGCATTATTAAGTTAATTCAGTATTGTTGTTCAGGAATCTGTGTGATTACCCACAGTCTAATATTATCATGGTCCCAGGCCATTGTTATGACGTATGCGCATTATTAAGTTAATTCAGTATTGTTGTTCAGGAATCTGTGTAATTACCCACAGTCTAATATTATCATGGTCACAGGCCATTGTTATGACGTATGCGCATTATTAAGTTAATTCAGTATTGTTGTTCAGGAATCTGTGTAATTACCCACAGTCTAATATTATCATGGTCACAGGCTATGGTTATAGCGTATGCGCATTATTTAGTTAATTCAGTATTGTTGTTCAGGAATCTGTGTAATTACCCACAGTCTATTATTATCATGGTCACAGGCCATTGTTATAGCGTATGCGCATTATTAAGTTAATTCAGTATTGTTGTTCAGGAATATGTGTAATTACCCACAATCTAATATTATCATGGTCACAGGCCATTGTTATGACGTATGCGCATTATTTAGTTAATTCAGTATTGTTGTTCAGGAATATGTGTAATTACCCACAGTCTAATATTACCATGGTCACAGGCCATTGTTATGACGTATGCGCATTATTAAGTTAATTCAGTATTGTTGTTCAGGAATATGTGTAATTACCCACAGTCTAATATTATCATGGTCACAGGCCATTGTTATGACGTATGCGCATTATTTAGTTAATTCAGTATTGTTGTTCAGGAATATGTGTAATTACCCACAGTCTAATATTACCATGGTCACAGGCCATTGTTATGACGTATGCGCATTATTTAGTTAATTCAGTATTGTTGTTCAGGAATATGTGTAATTACCCACAGTCTGATATTATCATGGTCACAGGCTATGGTTATAGCATATGCGCATTATTTAGTTAATTCAGTATTTTTGTTCAGGAATCTGTGTAATTACCCACAGTCTAATATTATCATGGTCACAGGCCATTGTTATAGCGTATGCGCATTATTGAGTTAATTCAGTATTGTTGTTCAGGAATATGTGTAATTACCCACAGTCTAATATTATCATGGTCACAGGCCATTGTTATAGCGTATGCGCATTATTTAGTTAATTCAGTATTGTTGTTCAGGAATATGTGTAATTACCCACAGTCTGATATTATCATGGTCACAGGCTATGGTTATAGCATATGCGCATTATTTAGTTAATTCAGTATTTTTGTTCAGGAATCTGTGTAATTACCCACAGTCTAATATTATCATGGTCACAGGCCATTGTTATGACGTATGCGCATTATTGAGTTAATTCAGTATTGTTGTTCAGGAATATGTGTAATTACCCACAGTCTAATATTATCATGGTCACAGGCCATTGTTATGACGTATGCGCATTATTTAGTTAATTCAGTATTGTTGTTCAGGAATATGTGTAATTACCCACAGTCTAATATTACCATGGTCACAGGCCATTGTTATGACGTATGCGCATTATTAAGTTAATTCAGTATTGTTGTTCAGGAATATGTGTAATTACCCACAGTCTAATATTATCATGGTCACAGGCCATTGTTATAGCGTATGCGCATTATTAAGTTAATTCAGTATTGTTGTTCAGGAATCTGTGTAATTACCCACAGTCCAATATTATCATGGTCACAGGCCATTGTTATGACGTATGCGCATTATTAAGTTAATTCAGTATTGTTGTTCAGGAATCTGTGTAATTACCCACAGTCTAATATTATCATGGTCACAGGCTATAGTTATAGCGTATGCGCTTTATTTAGTTAATTCAGTATTGTTGTTCAGGAATCTGTGTAATTACCCACAGTCTATTATTATCATGGTCACAGGCCATTGTTATAGCGTATGCGCATTATTTAGTTAATTCAGTATTGTTGTTCAGGAATCTGTGTAATTACCCACAGTCTAATATTATCATGGTCACAGGCCATTGTTATAGCGTATGCGCATTATTAAGTTAATTCAGTATTGTTGTTCAGGAATCTGTGTAATTACCCACAGTCTAATATTATCATGGTCACAGGCCATTGTTATAGCGTATGCGCATTATTTAGTTAATTCAGTATTGTTGTTCAGGAATCTGTGTAATTACCCACAGTCTAATATTATCATGGTCACAGGCCATTGTTATGACGTATGCGCATTATTAAGTTGATTCAGTATTGTTGTTCAGGAATCTGTGTAATTACCCACAGTCTATTATTATCATGGTCACAGGCCATTGTTATAGCGTATGCGCATTATTTAGTTAATTCAGTATTGTTGTTCAGGAATCTGTGTAATTACCCACAGTCTAATATTATCATGGTCACAGGCCATTGTTATAGCGTATGCGCATTATTAAGTTAATTCAGTATTGTTGTTCAGGAATCTGTGTAATTACCCACAGTCTAATATTATCATGGTCACAGGCCATTGTTATAGCGTATGCGCATTATTTAGTTAATTCAGTATTGTTGTTCAGGAATCTGTGTAATTACCCACAGTCTAATATTATCATGGTCACAGGCCATTGTTATGACGTATGCGCATTATTTAGTTGATTCAGTATTGTTGTTCAGGAATCTGTGTAATTACCCTCAGTCTAATATTATCATGGTCACAGGCTATGGTTATAGCGTATGCGCATTATTAAGTTAATTCAGTATTGTTGTTCAGGAATCTGTGTAATTACCCACAGTCTAATATTATCATGGTCACAGGCCATTGTTATAGCGTATGCGCATTATTAAGTTAATTCAGTATTGTTGTTCAGGAATCTGTGTAATTACCCACAGTCTAATATTATCATGGTCACAGGCCATTGTTATGACGTATGCGCATTATTTAGTTAATTCAGTATTGTTGTTCAGGAATCTGTGTAATTACCCACAGTCTAATATTATCATGGTCACAGGCCATTGTTATGACGTATGCGCATTATTTAGTTAATTCAGTATTGTTACACAGGAATATGTGTAATCACCCACAGTCTAATATTATCATGGTCACAGGCCATTGTTATGACGTATGCGCATTATTAGGTTAATTCAGTATTGTTGTTCAGGAATCTGTGTAATCACCCACAGTCTAATATTATCATGGTCACAGGCCATTGTTATAGCGTATGCGCATTATTAAGTTAATTCAGTATTGTTACACAGGAATATGTGTAATCACCCACAGTCTAATATTATCATGGTCACAGGCCATTGTTATAGCGTATGCGCATTATTTAGTTAATTCAGTATTGTTGTTCAGGAATCTGTGTAATTACCCACAGTCTAATATTATCATGGTCACAGGCTATGGTTATAGCGTATGCGCATTATTAAGTTAATTCAGTATTGTTGATCAGGAATCTGTGTAATTACCCACAGTCTAATATTATCATGGTCACAGGCCATTGTTATGACGTATGCGCATTATTAAGTTAATTCAGTATTGTTGTTCAGGAATCTGTGTAATTACCCACAGTCTAATATTATCATGGTCACAGGCCATTGTTATGACGTATGCGCATTATTAAGTTAATTCAGTATTGTTGTTCAGGAATCTGTGTAATTACCCACAGTCTAATATTATCATGGTCACAGGCTATGGTTATAGCGTATGCGCATTATAAGGTTAATTCAGTATTGTTACTCAGGAATCTGTGTAATTACCCACAGTCCAATATTATCATGGTCACAGGCCATTGTTAAAGCGTATGCGCATTATTAAGTTAATTCAGTATTGTTGTTCAGGAATATGTGTAATTACCCACAGTCTAATATTATCATGGTCACAGGCCATTGTTAAAGCGTATGCGCATTATTCAGTTAATTCAGTATTGTTGTTCAGGAATCTGTGTAATTACCCACAGTCTAATATTATCATGGTCACAGGCTATGGTTATAGCGTATGCGCATTATTAAGTTAATTCAGTATTGTTGTTCAGGAATCTGTGTAATTACCCACAGTCTAATATTATCATGGTCACAGGCCATTGTTATAGCGTATGCGCATTATTAAGTTAATTCAGTATTGTTGTTCAGGAATCTGTGTAATTACCCACAGTCTAATATTATCATGGTCACAGGCTATGGTTATAGCGTATGCGCATTATTTAGTTAATTCAGTATTGTTGTTCAGGAATCTGTGTAATTACCCACAGTCTAATATTATCATGGTCACAGGCCATTGTTATAGCGTATGCGCATTATTAAGTTAATTCAGTATTGTTGTTCAGGAATATGTGTAATTACCCACAGTCTAATATTATCATGGTCACAGGCTATGGTTATAGCGTATGCGCATTATTTAGTTAATTCAGTATTGTTGTTCAGGAATCTGTGTAATTACCCACAGTCTAATATTATCATGGTCACAGGCCATTGTTATGACGTATGCGCATTATTAAGTTAATTCAGTATTGTTGTTCAGGAATCTGTGTAATTACCCACAGTCTAATATCATCATGGTCACAGGCCATTGTTATAGCGTATGCGCATTATTTAGTTAATTCAGTATTGTTGTTCAGGAATCTGTGTAATTACCCACAGTCTAATATTATCATGGTCACAGGCCATTGTTATAGCGTATGCGCATTATTAAGTTAATTCAGTATTGTTGTTCAGGAATATGTGTAATTACCCACAGTCTAATATTATCATGGTCACAGGCCATTGTTATGACGTATGCGCATTATTTAGTTAATTCAGTATTGTTGTTCAGGAGTCGTGTAATCACCCACAGTCTAATATTATCATGGTCACAGGCCATTGTTGTAGCGTATGCGCATTATTAAGTTAATTCAGTATTGTTGTTCAGGAATATGTGTAATTACCCACAGTCTAATATTATCATGGTCACAGGCCATTGTTATGACGTATGCGCATTATTTAGTTAATTCAGTATTGTTGTTCAGGAGTCGTGTAATCACCCACAGTCTAATATTATCATGGTCACAGGCCATTGTTAAAGCGTATGCGCATTATTAAGTTAATTCAGTATTGTTGTTCAGGAATATGTGTAATTACCCACAGTCTAATATTATCATGGTCACAGGCCATTGTTATGACGTATGCGCATTATTTAGTTAATTCAGTATTGTTACTCAGGAGTCGTGTAATCACCCACAGTCTAATATTATCATGGTCACAGGCCATTGTTGTAGCGTATGCGCATTATTAAGTTAATTCAGTATTGTTGTTCAGGAATATGTGTAATTACCCACAGTCTAATATTATCATGGTCACAGGCCATTGTTATGACGTATGCGCATTATTTAGTTAATTCAGTATTGTTGTTCAGGAATCTGTGTAATTACCCACAGTCTAATATTATCATGGTCACAGGCCATTGTTATAGCGTATGCGCATTATTTAGTTAATTCAGTATTGTTGTTCAGGAATCTGTGTAATTACCCACAGTCTAATATTATCATGGTCACAGGCCATTGTTATGACGTATGCGCATTATTAAGTTGATTCAGTATTGTTGTTCAGGAATCTGTGTAATTACCCACATTCTAATATTATCATGGTCACAGGCCATTGTTATAGCGTATGCGCATTATTTAGTTAATTCAGTATTGTTACTCAGGAGTCGTGTAATATCAACCTTGACAGAGACTTTGGTTGTGGAATATTCTTAACTCAATTGATGTCTACATTTACATCTAGGTATTGAGGTGGATGGGGAGTCATTGTAGTATTATTTGTTACTGGTTGGTTACCGCCTCATTGAGGAGGTTAAACCTCAATAAATGACGTTCTCACAAATATCGCCCTTATTGTAGTAGTGTGTACCCAATTTCCCGACTAAGCTAATCCGGCCTTTTGTATGTCCCACAAGATCGTGTGGGTGGCGCCTGAACGGCTCTACACACCACCTGATTCTGAAATCGAATACATTTCAGCCATAAACCGATAAACTCCTTTACTGGTCTACCATCCATCTCGTCTTTAAATTTGCCTAATACTTTTTTATTCTTATTGCTAAACAGCGCATGATCCCTTGGGAAGTTGGAAGTATCAAAACGGTCCTCATCTACTTTCATATCTTCGAATAAATCTTCAGTTTGAATTTCATGACATAATGAGTCAGTGTCGATGAATAACAATTTGATATTCTCCCCATATTCTGATTTAGCATAATTGTAATGAAAATCGTACATCACAGTTTTACTAAGTTCTAAAATGGCAAGTCCCGCGTAGATGGGACGATTTAGAAAAAGTACAGGTTTTTTTTAATGAACAGCTACCAATTCATTATCAAAAATTTTGAGACTTTCGAATGATGGGGAAGCTACTAGCTTATTCACTCGTTTTTTGTCAACAACCAGTTCAACGTTGATGCGCTTACGAATGTTTTCCATTGTTTTTCCAAATACTGCATTATTCATAAGCTTGAAAAAATCTTTCCCAAAGTTATTGACAGCTGCAGTACGCTGACTTGTATTGAAATCAATATAAGGTTTTAACCATGATTTCTGATTAAATGCTAATACACGATGTACCTTAGTAAGTTTAAGACCTAGAGAAAGATATTGCTCTAGATTTTCAGAGTGTAAGGTATATTTACTCTTATTGTTCAAATTTGGTACTAATTTACTAACGTTGACTGGTATTTTATGTTCGAATTGAGTCAAAAGATTTCGACAGTAAGGTGAGAGCATCTCTTCGGTAATGAGAACTCTCTCAGGTGCTAGAGGGTAGTCGTTGTGAAGATCGTGTAGCTCTTCGGGATATTCTAAGTCAACTTCTAAAATATACCCTCTGCCATCCTTATCAGGAAGGTTCGTGAAATCAATCGACATAATTTGATATTTATCTAACCAACAAAAACCGTTGACAGGTAGCTGGTCACTCATTGAAACACCGTAGAGATTATCAAAATCCCAATAGGCTATGAATTTGGACGGTTCATTGGGGTTGTAGCCCTCTACATATTTATTGTTTGCCTTTGCAAAACGTTAAGAAATCATGGCGACTCCTTCACGAATTGCATTCTCTACGAATAAATACATATCGGGATCGGTAAACAATTCCAATTCTACCTTTGTCATCTTCAAACAGCTCTCCCATGCAAGACCAGGCGCTGTGTAGCAATTAGCAGGGTCAATTCCATAAATTTTTAAACACAAGTCTCTAAAGTTTTCGAAGACATCGGCTAAAAGGAGAACATCAGACGTGACGTATAAATCCTGATATTCCCCTAAATTTTGAATGTTAAACGCGTTCCAAACGTTTTTTGCACGATTATAATCCACATCACTGATGTCTTCTTGAGTGAGAGTATTAAAAAAAAACTCTCGCGATGGTAGACTGGTATCTCCAATTTGGATTCATCATCAAGGTAGTCATATGGGAACACCCCCTTGCGTAACAGTAGAGGTAATTGATCGGCTTGAAAGCTCTCTCTTAGAATTTTGAATCGATCAACACCATATCCCAATAAATTTTGAACCAGAGTTTCTAATGATGCACTTAGAAATTGGAAAGAATCTAAAAAGCGTGAATTTCCAACCAAAAAAGAAACATATTTTTCCATATTATTGGGAATACATGAGATTTTACCAATTTTTAGTTCACCAATATGCTGCATGATCAAGTGACTATCATAATTTCTAGCATTGTGCATAAAGATTGAGATATGGGTGATTTTTTTGAAATTAACGTAACATTCATTATGGGCAGCTCCTCGGAATTCACCACTCATATGATCATGGTCTCTCACTCTATCATCATTAAGAGGTTCCCCACAAATGGAGCAATCTACTGCCGAATTAAAATTTAGTTCATCTTCTTCCGTCATAACTAGAGGCTCCTCACGATACATCATGAGCTCGAGTTCTTCAGCTTCTTCTAGCATCGCCCTAATAAACTCCTCGACAACGTTCTTTCCGCGATATACTACCGGAGGTTTGAACGGTTTACCTTCGGAGTTTATTATGACATAACAAAAGCCTGATGCGTCGTGAGAAGCTAACTTTCTAGTATATGACACATTTTCACTTTGATCACAAACCGAAATTTTAGATAAGAAGCATTCCATGTCTGCATATATGGTAAACGGTACTTTTTAAGAAAAACCAAAATGTTTGAATTTCAAGACATTATTTTTTTTTGGTGGCATTCTAATTTTTTTGTGGTGCGTGTTGACTGCACAGCGTGTGATGATTTTTCAATGTGTATGTTGATGTGAGACGGTGTAGGCAGTATACGCAATAAAACTTTTCACCGTTATGTTTTGTGAGTGAGCTCAACAATCGATTTAGATCTTTAATTGAAAAATAATGAGAATTATCCTCGTTCGACATGTAAAGTAGATTGACATGATGTTTTCTGTCTCTCTGCTCACTTATTCGGAGAGGATATATTCTGTCTTCTTCATCACATCCGAAGACATTGATTGATATAGTTAAATTATTTAATTCGAAAGTATTTAATTTTGAAATAGGTACAGGAAATGGAATATTCTCCATGTTGAGCTCACTTTCAAATTGACGATAATGATTGACACGCTCTGCATTCTGTGTGATGGGATGAATTTTAGCCAACACACACCACAAAAAACATTTATCATCGTCAAAATTTTGAATGTTTATGATTGACTTTGTTTCAAATAATTTCTGCGATAATTGCATATAGCTGCTTACAGCTAAGCGAACATACTCGGCAATATTCAATTCTGATTTATAAACATGTTCTATACCCCAGTTTCTTCCTACCCGGGAAAATTTCTCGCTTGCTTTTTGGATATTTGCAAAGGCGGAATTAAATTGTTCATCGAAATCATTCATATCCAAAAGCGTATTTGATTTACTTCTTAAAACTGGGCTAGTTGAAATATCATCTCCATCGATCTCACGGGTATTTTTCACCGAGATGGCAATATACCACTTGATGCCGTTGAAGAGATTTAAATTGTCGACTATATTCCCTTTAACTTTTTCTAAATGATTATAAACAACTTCTAAAATATCGAGACCGACTTCTACCTGACGAAACCTATATGTTTTACGGCACCGTTTAAAGATTCTATCAATTCATCCTCATCTAAGGAATTAGTTGAGGGTGAAATATCGCGTTCTGAAGTTCCTTTTTCAAGCAATGCACTATTTCTTGAATGATATGCTTGATGTCTGTCAAAATTGGTTTTGTTACTATACTGTCTGTGACAGACATCACATCTAAACAAAGTACCATGCTCACGTTTTTGGTGCTGCAGAAGGTAACCACGCCGGTTGTAGCTTTCATTACACTGAGACCATGTGTGCAGCCTATTGCTTGTGTGAACCGTCGCAAGATGCCTCGTGAGGCTGCTGCGACGGTTAAAGCTGGATGAACATAGGCTGCACTTATGTTGATTGCTGGAATTCATGATGTAGTCTGAAACATATCATATAAGTCTTATTGAACTATGTCGTTAAAGCTTATAAGAATAAAATTCCCCTCTTGAAAAAAGAACTGGTCAGAATAAACTGAAAATTGAAAATTGAAAAAAATTGAAAATTGAAAAAATTGAAAAAAAAATTGAAAAACTTTTCAAAAATATTCAACTATAATCACTGAATTGATATTTCAAATATATACTCACATAATTTATTGCTGGCCAATATTCTCACTTATCCGGACGATTTTGAATGATGGTTGAATATCTACAAGGAATAAAATATCACCATTAATGAAATATATAATAATTTAAAAATTCTCTCAATATTATTGGGAAAAGAAAAAAAAATGGATCGATCAATCAAAACTGAGATTTGAAAAATTAAAGAGTGTATTTATATGATTATTAAGAATCAAATAGAAGCTAACACTAGTAGTGTGTGAGGCACCCTGGGACAAATCTGTTTTGAGGCACCCTGGGACAAATCTGTTGTGAGGCACCCTGGGACACGTTGACCCTCGACGTTGACCATTGACCTTTGACCTTTGACCCTTTGGGGTTTGACCTTTGACATTGACCTCTGACCTTTGACCCTTTTTTGGGGATACATTTTTTTCGATCAATTTTTTCTTCCGATCATTTTTTCTCGATCGATTTTTTTTCGATTATTTTTTTTTTTGATTTTTTTTTTGGTTCAATATTTTTTTTTGCACTGTTGGTGATACCTTTTTTTTCTGCCACCATTTTTTAATTCATCATTTTCTATTTTTTAGCGTGTTCACCACACTGTGGAAACACACTTATACGTTTGATTCAAAAGGGACCGAAAAAATCTATTCGTCGCGTAGAATCGCTGAATTTCTACGTAAATTGAAAATTATTGAGCTTGGATTATGTATTTTTTTACAATCTTCGACTACGTAGTAATGAAACTTGTCCACATAGTATATACATGTATATTTTCAAATCAACGAAATAAAGAAAAAAACTCTATCGACCTTGGAATGGCGTGGACTTTTATACCATATTTTGCGCGTTAATAGAATCGCTGGTTTTCCACGTAGATTAGAAATTTAAGCGCTTTCAAGTTGTAATTGGTTATAATCTACCGCGTTACGATAATAACTCTTGTCCACGTAGCCTTAATATTTTATAATTAAATAAAAACCGAAAAAAGATTGAGTATACCCCATTTTTGGTCAAGGAGGTTAAAATACTAACCTCTTTGGTTTGGCCCTCTGAAAACCATGGTAACATTTTATAAACAACGGATGTGTTCATATTATCTTCTGGGCCCGAATTCACACAAGGTCATAACTTTGATTTGGCTCAAAGTTACGAACTTCTTTCGAGATAATACCATATTTTGTCTTAATCCAAACTCATGAAGAAATATTTGATCGTCCCACCAATCCCTAGCAAGTGTCTGAGATCCTAATAGCTGTTCTTTCATCTATTGTCCAGAGAGAAGTACCTAAAAAATTGACTGGTAGGCCTAGGCCCTAGTAAGTGATCACCTCTTGACTTTGAATATCAATTTACAATGATTTTATGGCTGAATTTGACAGAAAATGTAAATTCTACCCACCAAAACACGGTAAGGATATTTTTAAATACCGCGCAATTTGATTTACGTATTTTATAAATCCGGTTGTACATCTAACCTCAACGTTTTGCTTGATCTCGACTAGGCCTAGGCCTAGCGTGTGCAACTGTCAGTGTCACCTCTGACCACTCACCTTGTCTGTCTACTCTAGCCTAACCTGTCAAAGAGTGTACCACTATTACTAGGCCTATATGCCTACCTAGCTGAAATGTAACTTATGATTACTAATATAACCACTAAAACACTAACACTAATTATATATACAGTTATAATAGGCCTAGGCCTATTTCCTACTAATTATATTACAATGTTCAATGCTGGGCTTTTCCTAATTCTGGATGAGGCTAGGCCGAGGCCTAATCAGGAGGGGCCTATCATTGTTAGGCCTGGCAGAGTATTCAAAGATAGTCTGGATTCATTACATGTGTCGGATGACCATCTGATTAAACGGCACAGGTTTCCAAACACTATAATACTTAATGATATCGTCTTGGAACTGTGCAGCATTTTGGAAGGCCATTTGACCAGACCGACGCAAGTTCTTACTGCATTGCGATTCTACGTGTCTGGAACGTTCCAGCTCGTTATGGGCGATGTAACAGGCATAAGTCAAGCCAGTTGCTCGCGAGTTTTGTGTGACATTAGCAACGCATTGGTTCAACACTCCCTCCAGTTCATATCCTTCCCTATTGAAAATGAGGCATACGTTGCCAGAGTTGAAGCAGGTACGTAGCTGAGGTTATTAGTTGCTAGTACACTGAACTGTCATACACAGACTGGGATCTGATGTTAGAGTCAAGTTGAGTTAGGTTAAGCTAACTTGAACCGAAAATCTCGTACACCGCAAGAAAAATATTTTCATGCATGATGGCTAGTATATTATTGTGGGGAGAAGAGGATAGTCTCACACTATTCGAATGCAATATCGTAGCCTCCCTATTCAGTCATCATCTGAAATAATGCTTACGGTGTAGGCCTATTGGATTTTCAGTGTAGGCCTACGTTTTTCTCAATTCACCATATTTTCGGTGTATCAGTTATGCAACCCAAGGGTGGTACGGTACCCTACATGTACAGGCCTATGGTCATTGATTTTGTAAGGTTGAAGATAGGACACGTATATGGGAGCCTCTGCGCCAAGCCAGTTTGAGGGTTCGGCCCATCTAGTCGAGAAATTTATAGGTAGAGCTAGTGTCGATTCTTGGGTCGACAGACTAGCTGGTAGCGCCCTCCGAAGCGAGCGGTTTTCTCCTAAAACTACTCACTCTCGACTGGCAGCGGACCGTAGCACATCGCCGCTGCGAGCAATCTGCTAGCCGTGTTTGGCGCGCAATAAAAATAAACTGCGATTGATATTTGATATATCAATCCTCTCGTTCTAGCACGCAATGACCCTATTGACCCTAACTTGGCGCTGATTAGTGCTAGTAGTCATTAATTAGTATAACAACACTTGAGCAGTATTCCAACTGTAGACCTATATTTACACAAATGACAAATGCAGTAATCACGGTATTATTATTATTATTACACGGCGAATAATCAAGTGTTCATATTCGAATACTTACTATTTTACAGTGAATAAGCCCCAAATAAAATCTTAATATTATCCTCGTATAATTGTAAATAATATTCTGTGTATGTAATGCTTGGATTTTGAAAGTTATAAAGTAATAACAAATTAACAATAATTAGATAAACCACAAACTCGCTTCGCAAGATGCGAACCTTCATACAATCTGGTTTGAGAAATATGTTGTTTTACAACTTATCAACCCATCAATCAATCGATTGAAGCATAGAGAGGGAAGCGACCCTTTCGGTTCTTGTCTGTAGAAGAAATGATTGCATTAGTATCGCCTTGAAGTCTTAAAACATGTATTTCTCAGATTATATCTGTTATTACTCATTATATTATTATGATTATTATGGTTAGGCCTACTATTCTTACTATGTTATTATTTAAATTCAGCTATAGACTAATCGAGACTAATGTCCATGTCAGGGAGGGTATACGGACACTTAGGCGAGAGACGTTTAGGCGACGGACACTTGGGCGATCTACTTTAATCCACTTTGATCATTGGACATTTAGGCGACGGACACATGGGCGACGGCCAATTTTACATGGTCAAAGGCTTATTAGAGAAGAAAAGAAATAAAAAAAAAATGTACTGGATATGTAGAACGCAATTGTCTATCATTTTAGAAATTTTCAATTTTTTCAGCTCAGCCATTTTGAAGAGAAAAAATGAAAAGTGACCCTTTTAACACTTTTTTCAACATCGCTCGTCCATCAACGCGTACTTATAGCGTTTTCCTAGTTAGCATTGATTAACACGGGTTCAAAGGACAAAAGGCCATAAATGGGAAAGGAAAAAACGCCATAGAAGGTTATACCAGTAGTATATGGAGTGCTTAGGCCTATACATGGAATGGAAAGAGACACAATATAATTATTAAAAAACTTGAAACTCCACAGATTCAAATTAAATTACAGGTCATGTTGGGAAAATGTTCTGTATTGAAACCATCAGATTATTTGTTATTTTTCATTTCTCTATCAATTTTCAATATTTCAATTTTAAGTTTCGTAACATTTCTGCTTTTGCAATTTTGTAAACATTAATAATTATTGAATTCAAATTCTCAAAAACTAGAGCAAGACCTGCATTTAACCAACACAATTAACTTTCCCCACGAAAAAATGTTACGTAAATATTGATAACTGTCCTAATTGCAACATCATTATATAAACACAATTCTCTGAGGTGTAGAACTTGCAATTTTAATTACCATAGAATAGGGAATCAGTAGAAAGATGAAGGGCATCCTTGATTAAAATTTCTAACTCAATAATATGTTTTATATTTCCAATTCAATTTAATGTTTTTAATGTTTTTGAATAGTCATCCGCCAAATTATCAGATATTCCAATTCAATTCAATCTATTCTGATTCTTTCAAATTTCAGGGTAGAAACTTCAAAACTTGACACAAGAACAATGTTTTCAACAATCCATTCTTTGAGCATTTCATTCCTCCAAAATAAAAAACATGCAATTAAATTGCTCACAATCATATTAAATTGGATATCATAAATATATATATATATATATATATATATATCGACATCTTCATGATGGGCAAGTATATGCTTTTAACATAGGCCTACTTCAAAACCGGACACTTTGGTGAGACGGGGGGGGGGGGGGGGGACAGACACTTTGGCGAGACGGGGGGACACTTTGGTGAAATCGGATGAAAAATGTGTGGACACAAAAAATGCTTTAAAATAGCGGATTTATATTTTTAGTATGTGAATCATCTTTTAGTCATAATTCATTTTCACAATTGCCCCAAAGTGACATAATTTATAAATTAAACAACTTTTATCGCCTAAGTGTCCTAAGTGTCAGTGAATAGAGTTGAGACTGACGTCAGTCGTCGGAGCTTTTTTTCCCGCAACGTGGTCCTACACTAAGCACTTCGCTGGGGGTGAGGTTCGAAGCTCTTGACCGTATCGTAGCCAAAAGGGTCTATTACCTGCGCCGGAAGGAACAATAGAAGTTGAATAACCATTATAGAAATAAATTAAAATCGTCGTCGAAGAATCAAGATTGTTATATACCGGAGATACGCATTGGAAATGAAAATCTAAGCAATTTACTTTTTCATTGTAAAAAATCCACTCATATGCGGCCGAGATACGTCGATATGTTTGTGGGACGTTTCGTATACATTTCGACGTATTTCGGTCACATATGAGTGGATTTTTTCCAATAAAAAAGTAAATTGTTTAGATTTTCATTTTCAATGCATATCTTCCGTATATAATCATCTTGATTCTTCGACGGCGATTTTAATTTATTTCTATAATGACAATTCGACTTCTATTGTTCCTTCCGGCGCAGGTAATAGACCCTTTCGGCTACCATCCCGTCAAGAGCTTCGAACCTCACCCCCAGCGAAGTGCCTAATCTAACGTGGCGGGGGAAAAGGTTCTGACGTCATACTCAACTCTCTCCCTCCCTGTAGAGGATAGTCTGTCATCAGTCTAGCAAATCATGTTTCGACCCTTGCCTATTCATTATGCTGAACATACCTAACGGGAGAATTTATTACCTGCTTTTAACACAGATACTCATTCTAAAATGCAATCATTCAGAGTGGAATGTAGGCGGGTTTATTTTATAATGTGAGCCCTTGTACTAAAACTAGAAAATCTGCAACAATAAAGCCACACGCCATGCGAGTTGATCAATTGAAATCATATGGCGAAAATAAGTAGCTATGTTATACATATCAGACGAACGATGACATTCGAGTGCAGATATTTTGTGGGAACACTTTTTCTCTACCTATCTTAGTTCTTCTACGTTCCTAGCTCAAAAAAGCGTTACATGTTATTCCCCATAAGAGAGATATTCAATAGGCCCGGTCGAAAATTATGGACTTTCCATGTTTTTTTTTCTTTCATGTCAAATGGGGTAAGAATTTTTGCAAAGGCATTTTATGTCATAACATCATGAGACGGACCAATGGGGAGAATTAAGTTTTGCACCTTACCCTCCCCCCCCCTCCCCCCTTAAAACTTTACAGTATCGAATTAGATAAGGACACTTGTGTATGCTAAGTTTCAACTTATTTTGAATTTTCGTTTGACATGTGGAGAGCGAAAAAAGGCTTTTTTTTCGAGTATGGTAAGATTGAGTCTTCGCTTCGCTCATTCAATTATTTAAAACCAATGAACTTCAACACCAGGACTGCGCTGTCTGTGACCATATTTTTCCGCCGCAGATGAAAGTCCTTCAGTTTCCGAAAGTCCGGAACACATTATAAGTAAAAACCGTTTTTTGTTAAATATATCTGGACATTACCGGAATTGGTATCAAGAGTAAACAAAACACACAAATGTTGATATCTTCCACTTTGAAATAAGTCTCTTGGGCAATGATCACCTCTTTCCATTAACAGCAGATGTAAAGTTCATCATAATGATAATACAAAATAGAAAATAAAATGAGTGAAATGTTATATGTTATGTTATAATTACTCTACTGATTAAAGGTCGTGGCCAATTAGCACTTTATCCAAGCATTTGTTTCGAGGACTGTGGGAAACCACGGAAAACCAAGTCAGGATGGATAAAAATATGAATTAAATAGTTCCGTATTCAAGATGAGCTGGTGAGATGGTTGGCGTACAACTTACAAGCCCACACCCCTGAACCCTCTCCTCCTCCCAGGTGCCCATTCCCCCCTCCCCACTCCCACGGCCAATAATCCTTAATCTTCTTGTACCATCGCTTGCTATACTTGTTGAAAGCAGACCATCATGAGGAATATTGACTCATGTATTTTTGACAATAGAAATGAGGAACGTTTTTCAGATTAGAGTAATGCCTATAATAATCTCGAGTAGGCCTACAGATA
Organism: Brachyptera risi; assembly: GCA_964007535.1. Lineage (NCBI taxonomy): Eukaryota > Metazoa > Arthropoda > Insecta > Plecoptera > Taeniopterygidae > Brachyptera > Brachyptera risi. The sequence goes on from CAXFZR010000049.1 coordinate 103,593, forward strand.
AGCTTTGTGCCTTTCCTTTGTTCACCTAAAACTTATATAATTCCATGTCGATGTGGGCCACTTCAATGAATAACGATGAATACACTGATACAAATATAAAAGTGATATTATAAACAATGTTAATAATGAAATCGAGTAATATTGAAAAATATTACCTTTTTTGAAAAAATTTGATTCAATTTGACTACTAATTATTTGGCCTTTGAGGCCTTGATGCATTTTTTTAACGTCAACTATTTTAAAATAATGGTAATCGGTGGCTTAAAAGTGTAATACCATAAAGTAAAGAACACAAATTCCGTTTGTTCTTTAGTCTATGGTACCGGTAATACTAAATACAAATAGTAATTAGTAAATATAGTAATTAGACTGTATGAAGGTTCGCTTTGATCGTTTGATTGAAGGGTTGCTAAGTTGGAGAACAACTCATCTCTCAAACGATAAACATCCATATTATTTGTCAATTGTCTTGCCTCTATTATAGTTTTCAATGCACTGTCATCTCACCTACAGCTATTGACAACGAGTGACATCAATTGAGACATTTAACGATCCTATCTTTCATCCATAGCCTTAATTGGGGAACAATGGTTTTGTATCAAGTTTCGATGTTATACAAAAAAAGGGTATTGCACAGGAGTAGACCTATATAACATTGTTTTGGGATAGCGAAGACACCTATCAAATTCATGATTTTTTGGATTGGGTTCAACTACGAATGGATGATACAACTGTATTTAGTTTTCGGTTTCATGTTTTTTTCTCTTGGTTTTCGAGTTTAATATGCAATTGAGAACGGTTGGTGTCAATTGGTTTATTATATACCTGAGTAGGCCTATCTGATGTACTTTTCAATCTTATAGGAAAAGAAAAAATCCCAGATCCTATAGTTGAAACACTTGCTACAAATATGATACAATTAATTACAATTATTCAGAATGGAATGTAGATGGGTTAATTTCATCATGTGAATCTTTGTACGGAAAAGACACTGAGTATTTTCAAATTTTTTTCCAATCTGGTAAATATTTTGTAGGCCTACTTCAAATATTCATTTCTCGTAATGTTTCTATGTTCAAAATACGTTTGAAATAGTTATTATATTATAATAGTTGAAATAACTTATACCATAATGAAATTAAACTGTCGACACTTGTCTGTCCAGCGTGGAGTTTAAAAAAAAAAAAGATTCAAGTTACTCATGTTGAAAGCACAAATGGCTAGAAGTAGACACGACCGTTCGTTTCTGATACTGACGGTTAGAAGTGTCGACTCTTCGAGTGACAGGTTTCTGGCTATTGTCAATAGACAGTATTAACTAGCCCACGCAGAACGCTAGGCGCTCACAGCAGCGATGTTGTGCGGACCGCTCTCGGTTTAGAATGACTAGTACTACAAAATATCCGCTGCGTTTCGAAGCGCTATGGTCAGTAACCTGGCCCTCTAGAAATTTCTCGCCTGTTTTTCGGAAGCTCGCTCAGCTCGTTGGCCCTCTATATTTTTCGGGACTGCTTTTTGGAAGCTCTGAGCAAACCGGTCTCGGTGGCTCGCCGACAATTTTAACACAGGATGTCCATTTTTTAACCACTACAAATTCAATGCTATGGTGGACCATCCTGATAGAGTTTTTTTTGGTTATCCTCTGTCATTCAGGTCAATACTGGGATGGTTCCTTGAAAGACGGCAGGAAGCTTGCTTGCTCTCCGAGTTGAGTTTTTGCATGCCGGGGACGTATGGTGCGGGGAGGGTAGTAGGCGTGTCGCTAATGTATAGGCCTCGCTGTTATTTCTTTGATGGTTTTATTTGTTTGAGATTTGATAAATATATAAATTGACGGGTACAATTATTGTACATGGATTGGATCGTTTTATTGCAATCAATCACTTATTCTCTGATTAGGCTACAAAGGAGAATCACAAAAGTAGCCCATCAGAAAATAATGATGATTAACACATACATGAGACATTCAACATAGGCCTACATAGTAATTTAATCACACTATCGAGTGATTTAATAATTCAAATATTACTTGCTTTCTTTACTTTTTGATTGTGAACACTTTGTTTTATTATCCAATCTTATGTCATTTTTTGTAACCATGTATGTAGGCCTATGTGAAAAAAATAGCATTCAGTGCTTGAATAAATATCTACTATACTATTACTACACTGATTGTTGTAGAGTACGACAAAGTCTCATGAAAAATTGAAGATTTCAGTCTAGGCATTTCCGAATTCAATTATTGGATGAGCGATGTCACTCTCATGCATATTGAGGCAGTAATTGCAAATACGCTACCAAACTTTCACAATCAGTTGTCACATGATGAGAAAAATACAATTTTGTGTGTAGATCGCTCTTCTTACATGCAACAAACACATAGTTTATCATGTTGAGTATTCCTAGTTTTTAGTGACAATGAGTTGCAAGTGAGTCATGACAAAATGAAATGATACATTCAACCATACTGATTGATTGATTATTGCTTGTTAAATGCCCCACAAACAGATTATTGTTGTCGATTTTTTTATTCCATGGAGCCAAGACTTCATTTCACTTGACGAACAAAATCGGGCTTCGTTTTTATGTTCTCTTTTGTACGTGGGAATGTGGTATACATATAAGAGAGTGTATAACCAATCAAAACTTTTTCCAAACGTTGGTGTAATTACAGAATTAAAGCAGACTATTAAAATAAACCGGACAAAATATGTTGAATTAATTTTTGATTAGTTCATAATCAACCAAGTTTGATGGGTCTGCATTAGTTGATTGAAATTATCATATTCATTTGACAGAAGTAGTTCTTCTCATTTTTCGATGGCCTTGAGAATAAAGTCAAAATATTTATTAAACTCGAAGATTACAGTGTAATCAGACATGGGGAAAATACTCTGAAGCAGGGTTTCCAGTAGGCCTACCAATTTTTTCTTGTTGTTCGACACAATTTTCCCAACGGACAATCACAAGCCAGTATTCACCTAAAAACATGCCGGTTTACGACATCGTTTCGGTCCCGTGATTATTGACTCAACTTCCAACTTTTGTCGTCCGAAATTATGATGACCGTAAGTTACACTGCGATTGCAATCCATCTGGCTCCGGTTGTTTGGATTTATATTGCCACCAAAAAAACCAAAAAAAGAATCGATTCACAAAAATATCGATCCACATATCCTAACTGCAATTTCAAACATCACCACACTTTTGGAATCACGGTCTTAGATTTTGTATCCAGAATTGCTATGCCATTTGAAGTAGAATTATTTATTCAGATGGTACAGGACAATCTCCGTGTTTGTATAATTACAACGGCGCGACCTGAGAAAAGTGTGTCAATTTGTATTCTTGGGGTAATAAGATCGCCCTTGTGGTGCCCCGTCCAAACGATCCTACCTTTCATCGTTGGCCTTAATTGGGGAACAATGATTTTGTATCAAGTTCCGATGTTATTTAAAAAATATATATTGTATTCTGACAGCTCAATTTCTCACATTCAAAGAAGCCGCGAGTCGAGGTAATGACGGCTATGACTACGACGTCACGAAAACGTTACGACACAGCCAAGTGGAAATAGGCATGACAAAAATCGTACCGATATCGTGTTGGACGACAAAACAGAATCGGAACTGGAAACCCGGTCAACTTCAAGTATCCGAAAACTACATACAGATAATTGAATTTTGAGTAGGCCTATTTCAGATACAAGATACATTTGAAAAATGTATTTAAAATTTACAAAATACGAGATAGTGTCTCAAGTTTTCTATACAGTATTGGGTTTTAACGGCAAACTGTAATGATAGCCAAGATCTATTGGCGTCGGATGGATGATTAATGAGATGAAGGTTTCTTGAGTAATGGGAAGGATAGTGGGAAGGAAGCAGTCGTGGCCTATATTGTGGGAACCATCCCAGCATTAGCCTGGACTACAGAGGGAAATCATGAAAACCCCTGTAAAGGTGGAAGGCGGCAGGGATCGAACCGGGTCCTAAATTCCCCTCGCCTCCCGCAACACATGAAGAGTGAATATGTGAAGAGATAATGACAGATCGAAGGGTTGTAATATCACAATCATAAGTTCCTTTGTTAACAATCTGCATTTATCATACTTTGAACATTCTTCAATTTGAACTTCACCACCTCTATTGTATTCACATGTATTCACCGTCTTTGTAAATTGACAATGTGTATGTAATATTGTAAATAAAATATTACAAGCGAATTTCCTTTACCGATCTATTTTTCTGCCTCGCATGTAAAGTTGACATTCCATTTTCACTCGACTGTTCTCACTGTTTGTTACTACGTGTGGATGTATAATAATTACTATAACATGAAATCGTGAAGTGTTTTGACATTACTTTACCGTTTAGTTATTATTTACACTCGAGACATTACCTAGTTGTAGTTGCTTTTTTTTCAAATATGAAATCAAACGACAGTTCATGTTTTGATATAATCCGTGTATGCCTATAATGTATAATCCATGTATGGGGTGGTGAGATCGCCCTTGTGGTGCCCCGATCAAACAATTCTACCTTCAATTGGGAAACAATAATTTTGCATCAAGTTTCGATGTTGATAAAAAAAATATATACGCCTAATCCAATTGAATAATTTACTTTTTACATATTCTATTCATAATCTGTTGTTTCGGCGCCGAAGAAGAGAAAACGGACAGATGACGATGCATTCGACCGTGCAACGGGAAAATGTCAGAATATGGAGGAGGCAAAAATGACTTCAATTCAAAATGTTGAATTGCTCTCTCAATACGAAAGCAGGGGCCTCATTAAAAATGGATGAAACTCTTGTTCTGATTGCTGAAGCAGAAGCGGCCAAATACCTGAAATAATAACATACCAAAACACATTCATGAAAAAATATAGGCCTAGATCAATACAAGGTATTCAAATGAAGATTCATTTACACGCATTAAATAACCAACTGATTGATATTTATCCCCTTCACAAATAATGAATGATATAATTTTAAGCCTATAGATTATTGAAGGAAAAATGTACGGCAGTGCACTGTGGTGTGTTGCTCTTCGTGTTGCTCTTCTTCTCTTCTTTCTGGAGGATTGGTAGCAGCAGTCAAGGTTAATTTGCATACACAGAATCTCCTAAAAAACACAAACAATGTTATAAACTATTCAAAACTGGAATTGAAATGGTATTTCAGTAGGCCTACTGAAATTGAATTGAACTAATATTAAATTCAACTGGACCTCGATTAAATTGAATAAAATGTGATAATATTCGGCCCATTACTTTCAAATCTATCAACCGGTAGTTGAGGTAAATATTTATTCAAACACAAACGAATTGTCAACTTGAATACACACAATCGACCATTCTGTCCAAGGTCTTTGTTTTACGCTCGGACGTAGGAATTACGTAATTCCATGACTCCTTAGGCCTACTATTGGACTATGATCAATTTCTTCCTCTTCTCTGATGAGACTTGATAGAATATTGTGAATATTTGACAGTATAAGAAAACTAGATAATATTAAATATTGATAATATTGATGATTTTTTTATTCCTCAAAAGACCGGTTACTACATGTAATTCAATTTGCTCCCCTACAACATATTCTCACTGGATGCTCAAATACTTTTGAGAATTTTGTAGGCCTATGAAGTGTGATTTGATGTGTAATGAAATAAAAATAAGCATTGAAATTATTGTGTGTGGCTATTTGTACCCTCGTAGCTGTTGGTGGGGTTGTTCAACAGAATCAAAATGAAATAAATAAATAGGGGGCGTGTCAGTGAATTTAGTGCTACAAGAATATTCTACAGTCCGTATTCTTAAGCCGGTATAGTTTTAAGGTACCTTATAGTAGACCGTTGCTAGCATATTGTTGACTTTTACTGGTATATCATTTATGAGCCATGCCAGTAGTAAGGTCTACTGCAGTTGAGAGAATCGCCTACCGGTATTGATAACGTTACTACATGAATTCCTGTTATATTTAGTGTGATATCAATAATAATAGTGGTTATTAATATCCACAGTAAAAATAGAATTAAAAAAATGAATATTATCAAATTATCTTATATTTCATGAGAAATAGAACTATTTCATTTTACAGTGTATACTCCAAATAACTGAAAATAGTCCATAATTTCAAAATGTGGATTCTTGTCACTAGGCCCTATGATTATTTTTTTATTAAAATTGATATTTTCATCATTATTATCAAAATGTACGTGCGTAAGTGTTCAGACTTGATATACTTATTTGTAATTTGTTTTTCTTATGTATAAAATGTTAGTAGACCTGCAGACAAGTCAACTTTTTGTGACTTTGCAGGTCTACGAAATTGTACTGAAATCTTTGTGAGAACACGAATAAAAAAATGAAAAAAAAAAGTCAATGTCAAGAGTAGGCTTACAAACCTTTGTCTCTACTCATACGTCTGTGGCAAGTTGTCTCGGATGTCATCCACGGGAGTCTGTCATTCCATGAAGAAATGATCAACGCAACCTCAATCGCCCTCCCAACTCATGCTCTTCCGTGCTGTTCGCGGCAAAGCGTTCAAACGAATCCAAGCTTCCATCTGTATATGTAGATACAATGAATATTGATGAATATTTCAATATTTAATCTGACAGAGATTGAGTAATGAGCTCAAGGTCGACACTACACAATTCACGATTCCTCTCTTACACCACAGTTTTGTTTGGTCAAGTAGGCTAGGTCTCGGCATTGAATTTGTAACCTTACATAATCAATGGTCTCGGGCAAGATGAATCGAGAAATAGGCCTAGCCCCTATGTTTATACAATATTTATGGTCTAGGCCTACATGTATGTAACTCCAAATGAGGTACTTCTGGCTGTGAAAATATAGGGTGTGCCTAGGTCATGTATTTACTAGGTCCGAGTACCGAAATCAAACTGGCGCCCAGCGCCCGACCAAAATCTAGCGCCCGAACTATACGAAGTGAGCATCGTAAAACGGATATGTAAGGACAGCCAACTATGAGAACGAAAAAGAAGCTAGAGGTTTATTTACCCCGTGAAAACTACCCCTTGATGAAAATAAAACCTGGGAATATTCCCCGAAGCCTTGACTGTCTGAATCCACCCCTAACTCATATCTGTTCCAGCCCCGTTTCCCGGGAAAAATACATTATATGAAAAATGGTCATTTTAAGCTCTGGGCGCTGGAATTTGAAAAGTGAATTTTAGGGGGTTGTTTACATTTCTGCACGGTATTCAATGAGATTTCACTGTTCCCCTAAGCCTTGACTGTCTGAATCCACCCCTAACTCATATCTGTTCAAGTCCCGTTTTCCGGGAAAAAGACATTCTATGAAAAATGGTCATTTCGGGCTTTGGGCGCTGGAATTTGAAAAGTTAAATTTAAGGGGTTGTTTACATTTCTGCACGGTATTCAATGAGATTTTACTGTTCCCCGAAGCCTTGACTGTCTGAATCCACCCCTAACTCATATCTGTTCCATGTTAGTTTTCCGGGGAAAAGACATTCTATGAAAAATGGTCATTTTGAGCTCTGGGCGCTGGAATTTCATCGGGAAAAAGAAAAAACGTAGAATATATAATAACACAAAAACAATAAACAGTGCCTTCTTGTTTTTACATTCAGAGACAGAAAGAAAACCTCCGAGCGCAGTTATTCAATTGTAAGATACGACACGAGGTAAGCTGCTGGTTTTGACGCTAGAGGTCAGCTGATGCCTTGGCCACACACAAGTGTTGGGCTCACGTGTTGGGTGTTTGTGTCAAGTGAATCTCACCAATGAGGAAGAGAAATATATCAAGGAGATAGTAGTAGTAGAATATAGAAGAGAATAATAGAAAGGAAAATATGAATTTATAAATTCAAAAGAGAGAAATTATACAAGAATTCGTAAATGTGGTAGTGCAGAGGCCTGTGCTGAGAGAGTGTATTTGCGAGTTTTTAATTGATTGCTAATTGGAAGGCGTATTTAATTTAATTAGAATTGTTCTTATTTCAAGTTTTATTATTCAGTGAATCTCATTTAACACCGAGCAGAAATATGAACGACCCCATAGAATTCACTTTTCAAATTCCAGCGCCCAAAGCGCAAAATGACCATTTTTCATAGAATGTCTTTTTCCCGGAAAACTAACATGGAACAGATATGAGTTAGGGGTGGATTCAGACAGTCAAGGCTACGGAGAACAGAAAAATCTCATTGAAGACCGTGCAGAAATGTAAACAACCCCCTAAAATTCACTTTTCAAATTCCAGCGCCCAGAGCCCAAAATGACCATTTTTCATAGAATGTCTTTTTCCCGGAAAACGGGACTGGAACAGATATGAGTTAGGGGTGGATTCAGACAGTCAAGGCTTCGGGGAACAGTAAAATCTCATTGAATACCGTGCAGAAATGTAAACAACCCCCTAAAATTCACTTTTCAAATTCCAGCGCCCAGAGCTTAAAATGACCATTTTTCATAGAATGTCTTTTTCCCGGAAAACGGGGCTGGAACAGATATGAGTTAGGGGTGGATTCAGACAGTCGAGGCTTCGGGGAACAGTAAAATCTCATTGAATACCTTGCAGAAATGTACACAACCCCCTAAAATTCACTTTTCAAATTCCAGGGCCCAAAGCGCAAAATTACCATTTTTCATAGAATGTCTTTTTCCCGGAAAACTAACATGGAACAGATATGAGTTAGGGGTGGATTCAGACAGTCAAGGCTTCGGGGAACAGTAAAATCCTATCGAATACCGTGCAGAAATGTAAACAACCCCCTAAAATTCACTTCTCCAATTCCAGCGCCCAGAGCCCAAAATGACCATTGTTCATAGAAGGGTTGTTCCCCGGAAAACGGGGCTGGAACAGATATGAGTTTTCCCGGAATTCAAACAGAATTCAGACAGTCGATGCATCGGAATTCAGGAGGTGTTCAGGAACACACTCATACCTATAATAAAATGTCGAGGGCCTCAAAAATATAATGAATTCCTCATTTGAGTGGATAGAATTTTAAATCACCACGTCATAGTTGAGGGGACTTTTCTGGAGAACAGAGATGGAACATTTAAGAAGTTACCATCATTAAATCCATGTCTGTTCATTTGGTTCATACATATGGTTTATATACTCTTTTTTCAACATCAGAAACAGATTAAAATCGGGTTTAATTCTGTTGAAGGGTTATTCTGTAACATCATCAATGGATTAGGCCTTTGCGATAATAGGGATAAAAGATGTAAAAGGGTCAACTCATTGTGTTGATGTCATCAATTAAATAGCGTATTTTGCTGAAATTGGTATCAGTTCAGCATTTTTCGAAGCTAGCTTCATACTCCTAACATGACCTTGAGTTTGGGCGCTGCCTATGATTCTGGGCGCTACTTTCTGGGCGCTGTTTTGGCGCACATGGTCCGAGTCTAGTTATTCATTGTCTCAGGTAGCCTATTAGCATTTAGTTGGAATGGTAGTAGTAGTAATAGTGTTTATTCCTTTAACCCTCTTTCGAGGAAATCACAACCTACAAGGGTATGGGCCCAAGTCTGGGCCTAGGCCTATAACCTCTAAACATTAAATCAACTGTGAAAAATCATCAAATTCAATCTCTCGACTTATGCTTGCCTGATTGCAATTGTCAAAAAATACGACTAAACAGAACGTAAATTCATTTCTTACCTCAAAATTGAAAAATACAATCCCAAAGTCGAAAGTGTCATCTGTCATCACACGGTTTTGAAGACCTCTCAAAGACAAAGCTGAACGAAGGTAGCTCATAACTCGAGAGTTCGATGAGTTCGATTATGACAAAAAGCAGTCAAAATTCAATACCAACTTCTAAATGTTATTGGTTTTGTGAGGTTGTCGGAAATCGGTCACTTGTAAAACGCCCACAAAAGTGGCCGATAGAGTTATCCAGCAGAAAGGTGTCTGGAGGATTTGTCGGCATATTGTGCATCGGCCCTAACACGCTTATATGAATGGACTTTAGGCCATTTGTTCATGCTTTGAAAATAATATGCATGTTGACTATCAACACCATTTGTGGTACACTATACATACATACAAACTATACATACAAATACATTATACATACAAATATTGCTTTCGCATTTTTTTTTAGGTTTCTGTACACAATGCAAGGTTGTAATACAAGGTTTTATTTCTCTAGAAGTAATATATATATATATATATATATATATATATATATATATATATATATATATATATATATATATATATATATATATACATATATATATTGAAGACTTTCTGCCAACAGAAGCATTTTAACCGTCCTCCTTGGTATAGACTCTAGAGGTAGCGCATCTGCTTCTGGTTCCAAGGCCGCATGTTCAAATCCTGAGTAAAGTGTGTTTTATTTTTAAATTTTCTTTCATCTATCATCAGCTCACTGTTTTTCATCTCCCGCTCATTTGTACCCTCCATAACCTAGCTAATAGTGGGGTCGTTAAGTATAACATAGAAAAATAAGCATTTAATGAAAGTATTAGATTATCACGCCCATAAGTAAAATATCAAAGGTGGGCCTACTCTACTCTGTTGATGAGAAAAGTTAATTCAGGATTCTATGTCAATAGAAGAAATCTTGTAACGAGTTTTTGTAAATAGAAGCAATGTATTTAGGATTTCTGTCAGAAGAAACAATCAATTTAGGAATTTATTTTTACAGAAGAATCCATTTAAGGTTTTCTGTCAATAGAAACAATCAATTCAAGGTTCAATTTTCTATATGAGGGCGTCCAAGGGTGAGCTCGCTCACCCTTGTTATTATTATTTTTTCTCGCACTGTTGGGTGCTGACTTTTTCGCCGTCATTTTCAATTATTTTATAATTCATTTTATATAAATCAATTTGAAAACAAAATATCTTTCACCCGCTGGGATTTGAACCCGGTCAGTTTGCGCTATCATTTCGCTTGCAGTGGAGTATCAGCTGCACTAACCACTCAACCATGGAGACGGGATACATATGACAGGTTAAAAGTCATATATGTTCTCAAGGGGCATGACGTCACACTCTACAAGTTTATACACGCTCTGTATCATACATAACTTTGAAGATTCAGTACACATTAGGAAGGACCAATATGCAACAGGGATATCATCGAGGTATGAGAAGAATAAATACAAGTATATACTCTACATATTTTATTATTATAATTTTCTCGACAATACAAGTATACGTATTTTCTTATTTTCTCAACAACGGACATACTTCTAGAATGAAATCATTCACCAGTTGATTTGCTTGAAAATGTACTCTGATCCAAGCTCATAAACTACTCTCTCCATAGTAGAGGACATGAACTTCTCTTCAAAATGAAGTCTATCAATATAATTATCCACAAAATTATAAAGCATACTTTCATTCTTACTGTTATTCGGATATTTCTTATCGTATGCCTCTAAAATTCTACCTTGTAATTTGTTGAACCAGTCAGCGGTAATAGAATAAGAGTTTTCATTGAAATACACACTCAACGAAATTGCTCGAGATTGCTTTAAAATCTCCCTACATGTCACTTCACCGAAAAACACACCGGAGCCTAAAACTTTGTTTGATTTCATTCCAATCACATTCACAGTATTAAAAGGTTGCACAAACATAACATGATCTTGAATCTCGACTGTTTTTGGTGTATCACTGTTTTCTGTGAAAACATACGAGCTCCAGGTCTTGAGTTTTCTCAAAAGTATTGGCCATTCACTCGAGCTTATCTTCACACCTTTGCCTGTCGACGACGACATTACCATCATGAATGGTTTGAACCCATCTCGCACATTTAGTCCGGTGACAATCATTTTTGATCTTGATGGATTGATATAAAACAATGACTGACATACACCAGCGACAGGAATCTCTTCTACGCTTTCCAAATGTTCAACACTTGAAACCGATTCAGAGCTCATAATGATGAGCACTTTAACAATTGTTGTACGTACAAACTCTAGGATGCAACTGAACAACTGGAGGCTCACGGTGATCGAGGTCAAACGTGTTCAGACTTGTTTCACGGTCGCCATACGCAAACGCTCTCGCAACGACCTACGCTTGCAACGCTCTCTAGGAGCTAATTATAAAAGTGGTCGCAAGCGATCGCAGCGCTCTCTAGGATCTAATTATTGGCAATGTTGAAGAGCATTCGCAACGCTCTCTAGGATCTATTTCTAGAATTGAACGCAATTTTCAAACACACTCAACACCCTCTAGGATCTAGTTCCGGAATGATAGTTATTTTTTTGTACGAATCAATAAATAACAAACATCTGTGCTTTGTAATTCGAATATACTTTATTTATAAGCATTGGAATAGAAATAACATTTTCTCTCTTTTTATTGATTGAATGAACCCTACTTCTAAAAACACCAAATAATGATTATGATAATAATAATAATAATGATGATAATAATATTAATAATAATAAGTGGAGAGTCAACTCCTCACTTTCACGCCTTTCTCCGTGAACAACAACATTGATTGAAATTATAATCGTACTTCGTATGCTTTATGCAATGCCCAAACTTTTTGAAATAGAAATCTCTCACTTTAGAATCATTCTTCTCTGGTGATCCTTCTTCAAAATATTCTAGGAATGACTTCAAAGTTCCTTCATTAGATTTGTGTGTAAGATACAGTACACAATATTCACCACACACTTCCGAAAATGGACTCTGAAGTTCCACAGGGTTATAAGTCCAACTTTTACACTGACGATTCAGAAACTGCTTGTGTTGTCTCACCCTAGGTGGTAGGCCATAAGAATCAAAGTATTCACCATGCCCGAAAGAGTTTATATGAATTGCAATCCAATGTGATCCAGGTAGACGACTGATGTCTGTGTTCACTATCAGTGAGGAGGGTCGGCATACATAGCGTGGTAACTTATCAGCAGCAAAAACTCCATTAAAAGTTCCATTTGATTTCTCAGCACTTTTCAATGCATTCTCCAACATATGGGTCAACATTTTCAATTCTGTCCCGAACAGTACATGGCTTATCGAGAGGTAAGTTTCTAATGAGCCTACACGTTGGATTCCACTTCTTATGTTCTTCAATAGGCGAATCGTTCTTCTCCCAGCAGTGGATTTCCAGATGACAGAAAGCACACTTCACAAGATCGTCTTCTAACTTGTAATAAAAACCAGCACGCGCCAAATCTTCTTTATTGACAAACTTATTTGTGAATGTCTTCAGTGATTTTAGACGAGTCTCATACTGGCTGACATCAGTTAAATCTTTGTTTTCACGACACCACTCTGCAAACTGTGTACCAATCTTCTTTGAACACATGAAATTTGAGTAGCGTGTATGAGAAGGAATGCAGCAATTAACCTCTGGATTATTGGGTAGTGAAGTCATTTCAGGACAATCCAGTGCACCCAAGTTGATGATACGATTCCCCACAATAGGAACAAGTACACGCATATGCAAGTCACCGCATGTGTAGAGAAAGTTGTATTTTTCTGTATTTTGCATAATTATCTTCTTCAAATCGTTATAGTCCTCACCCCCCTCCTGCCATTGTATACCGTAGGCTTCAAGACAAAGCTGCTCATTTATTCTTCTCACTTCGGGATTCAAATCAGTAATACTGCATGGTGGTTCGAAAATCCAATGTTTAGCTCCAAGTGTCCCGTTATCCACGATTGTGACTTCCTTCACCACATTTAACACTCCCGAATTATCAACGAGCAAACTCACACATATCGTACACGCACTCATGATGATTGTCGCTGAAGTACTGTCTATACAAACGCGTTCACGAGATAGAGAGAGAGAGAGAGAGACAGAGACATGCTCAAACATGCTGCTATGATGTCACCGCTCAAGGTCAGACTTCACGAGCTTCAGTTGCTGTAGTCGACAATAACATTCCGGTTCCCATCGATCTCGAGCAAGTTATCAAACTCTGCATATAAAATACAGTCTATGGTTTCTGTGAGCGAATTTTTGAAACGAATGTCAACGCGCAAGCTTCCATTACGTTGCAAACACCAATGATCTGAACTTGCTGATAAATCTGGTGTCAAATCGAATGCTATGAGAAAATAGCCATTAGGATATTCTTCCCTGGAAATATAATTTCCTTCATCCTTGAAGTGGATACCTGTTCCCGAATATAGTGTATGGTATGCCCTAATATATTGCTTATTGTCAAAATCGGGTTGCAGAGGCTTAGTTGGCACTTGATGTCCGTCGACATAGATGGAAGCAAAATTCAAACCAAAGTTTTGAAAGTTGAATGGATTCTTCTCAAAATCTCCATTGAATGCTGCATTGCTCACAAGACCAATGATGATTCTTTTCGGTAGCTGACCCATGAAGAGGTTATCCAGAGTTTTGCTTTGCAAGCCTGAAGGTATTGTCACAGTCTTTATTTCCACGCGGGTAATTGGATATTCAGCATTGACTTTTTCTAGTGCTCTGTTATGAGCAATGAGAATGGATGGATTCACTTGAACCTTTCGTACATATAGGGTAGCATCAACAATACTTGATTTCACTGCATCACTCTTCGACATGATGTGAAAAGCATCTTTACTTCTTATTAGTTTATTTCGCATCTCAACACCATTCAATAAGAACCGCTCCTGATTAAACATATCCGTATGGATATTACCCAGAAGATCGACAGTCTTACCTCCGGCTGTGAAAGTCATGCGTTTAGTTAAACCGTAATTGCCTGTAAAATCATCCATTTTACCCGCTGTATCTTTGTACCATAAGCGAGTTGTGAGATGCGATGATTTGGCGGAAACATCGTAGTTTAACACCGATTCTATGTATGCTCTATAAGCATATGTATGGGAGGGGGGTGAAACTAATTTGCCATTCAGAAAAACATCTACTTGTTGAAATAACGAATGAAGCCGATTATTGACAGGACCCACTGCGACCTCATCGGCAACTTTCGTTCCATCAGCAGATGTTAGCTTCACTTGAATTGAAAGTAAAGTCTGAGACATGTCAATATATTCAGACCCCCGACCAGGTATGACAAACTCTAGTGGTGCTGAATCATTCAGAGAAGCAATAGGTTTATAAGGGATCCAATCACCACGTTCTAAATTGGTTTGGGTGAGAGGGAGACCAAATAAATCCAATTCAGATTTCATCGATTCCTCCGACTGTGCATGTAAAAAAGACATTTTCTATGAGAATATATATCTTCACTGTTTTTTCTTTGCTTACTGCTCACCACCTTCTTCTTCTTGAATTTCTTCTTGTTCTTCGATTTGGAAGATTTTATGCTTGCACTGACCCTAACACCTCTGAAGATGCTTGGTGAATGATTCAAAATGCGTTGCTTTGTAGCTTTTATGCCACTTCCTGTCATAGATGCCAACTTATTCTCAGCTTTTCTTTTCAGATTCTGACTTGCCTCTCCAATTCTTTGCTTCATCGATTGCTTAACTGGTTTTTGATGTACCAAGTCACTGACCAAAGATACGCCTGTATTCAACGCTTCTTTACCCACTGCTATAGCACCACTTTTCAACAATGGAAATGCTGCTCTAAATAAACCCTTGAAAAAACCAGCTAGACCATGTCCCCGCTGATAAACTCCACCTCGAAACACATTCAAATTACCACCAGCTTGGCTCAAGTAATAGCGGGTATACGAGTCGGTATGATGTAACATCGTTAACTAGACTTATCAAGACCACAACGTCGAAAGTGAAGTACCACTGCTGATGTTCCAGTGTGAAATGGTAATGGACTCCCTGTGCTGCCTCTTAAATCTATTTCAATGTGGTTGAACTGGCGTTTTAGTATGGGGACATATTGCAGACTCGAAAATTCACGTGTTATTTGTTCCCCAAAACTATATTTCTTGAACTGTGTGTTAACCATTCTCAAAAGAGGTGCCACTGTATTACCAACTTTCTGTGCTTCGATGAGGTCACAATAAACAAAAATGAATGTAGGAATTCCTAGTTCGACATTTGGAAACGAAGTTGCAATGGAATTACCACCAAATTCTGAATCAGGATCAAAACCCAATTGTTGTCCCAATACAGTAACAAACTCTAAAGCTGTAGAACTGTCGTTCATTGAGATATGGCATAAACCTGAATCAGTATCGATCTCTAAAAGGCCTACACCCAAT
Source organism: Brachyptera risi (assembly GCA_964007535.1). Taxonomy (NCBI): domain Eukaryota; kingdom Metazoa; phylum Arthropoda; class Insecta; order Plecoptera; family Taeniopterygidae; genus Brachyptera; species Brachyptera risi. The sequence goes on from CAXFZR010000049.1 coordinate 119,710, forward strand.
TCAGATAGCGCAGTATTTACAGCTGCAACAAGTTTACGAGAATCTCTGTAAAATCCTGGCTCAACATAAATTGTATCAATCAGATCCAACTTTCGTTCTTTGGAATCTTCGTGTATTACCTTTATAGAATTCTGACCTCGGGACACATTGAATAGTGTTTGTGGATAATGTAGCTCGACTAGGGCAACTTCCCATTGGTTATTCAATTGAATAGATTCTCTTGGAAGAGTTGTGAAATGACTTGTAGTATTACCATTGTACAATTCCATAGAACTATTACTTGGAAGAGTGATATAAAAAGAGTCTTTCATATTTTGATGATGTCAGCCTCTGGTAACCACGAATTGAACTTTGATGGATAACCTTTCCACTTGACAAGCACTTTCTTACTGGTGCCTCTACCTGTCGTATCCAATATTTTATCTATTTTGAATTGAGATGATCGTTTATATGCAACTCTCTGCAACTCTTTCTCGTAAAATGATCCTCTAATCACTTCACCATGTAGATCTTCAATTCTATACACAACAGGTTGTCTCTTTATCACAGTTTTCACCTTGAATAATTCTTCAGACCAACCCTGCTCATAACTTTTTTCAAACTTCATTTTTTCTTTACTAATTCTCACAAAATCACCTACTTTTAAAATGGGTCTTGGTTTATTCTTTTTCGAAAGTGATACACCATTCAAGTTGTACCACACCTCACGTACATTTTCATCATTAACTTCCGCTGGTGCCATACGAATTGATCTATGCTTCGAATGATTGTAGGCATGCATTAGCTTGGGGAGTACTGTTAAATAGTGATAAGTATTATGCAACGTAAAGTAACGCCACATTTTACTTTTTAGTGTACGGTTAAATCTTTCCACAATGCAAGCCTTAGTATCAGGATTATTTGTATGATAATAATGAATGTCATTTTCTTTTAGAAATTTCTGAAATACCTTGTTGAGAAATTCTTTACCCTGCTCAGTCGACAGATGAAAAGGCTTCCGTCCACTTTGTTTGATTATTTTTTTAAAAGCATCAGAAACTTCAACACCAGTTTTTCTTTTGAGTGGTACACTCCACGCAAATTTACTAAATACATCGATGATTGTCATTAGATAAACAAAACCTTTATTGTACTGCTTGATAGATGACATATCATTGAGATCAGCCTGCCATAGATCGTCAATATTATCCACTACATAATGATTCCGTGCAAACCTTCTGCGAGTGGGTTTATGAAGAGTATAAGCATCCTGACTCTGAAGCCATTTCTGTACTAAATACAATGGAATTGATTTATTAGCTGCTCTCCATAACACAGTAGAGGAGGAGAAGCCAGCAGGGTTTGAGGGATCATTATATATTTTTGATAAAACTTTGTCAATTTTCACCTTCATTTAGCAAACTTGAAGTTGTTCCGGGTTGACTCACGCTTTCTTTTAACACTGGTACTTTTTGAGGGAGTAGTTGCTTGGAAGAAGTACTTGTCACGAATGAATTATCTGCGCCTGTCATTCTTCATAAATGATTGTGGTATATTGAGTTCAGCAAGAACACCCGCAAATTCGGGCCAACCTCGAGGATTCGTATTTTTTTGGTTGCGCACAATGTCGGTGAGAAGGTCTGTGATTGAAGAACCGGGAATCTTGACTCCCTTTATTGTCACTTTCCCATAAGTATCCCAAGTTATCAATTTGGATGAAGCAAGCTTATCGTAAATTATTGAGGCATGAATCCTAATTTTCTTGGGTAGAGATCCAATAGCTTCTTCTTTCGCTATTACAGAATTGTCATTATCATCCATTTCATCTTTACCATCAGTGCTAATTGATATTGCTAATGGTTTGCGTGCCATATCAATGAAATGTAAATATCTTTGTAATGTTTGGTTATATAAACGCCATTTCTCTGCATCAGAAATACGACTTGATTTGAGAATGTGTTTCATATCGTATGTCAAAGAAGACAGTGTATTAGATAAAGGATGAGAACCAGGATCTTGAAATCGCTTGACTATGGATGGATCCATCTCTAAAATCCGTGTCCTTTGTGTTTCATCATCATCATCATCAACTTGTTCAGATTTGATGGACAATGATATTGGTTTTCTTGATTCCTCGGCCATATATTGCTGTTTTTGCAACGATTGCTTATAGAGATGCAACGCTTAACTATCTGGAACGTTTTTATTAGATCTAAGATTTCTCTCTTGTTGAAAATCAACTTGAGATTTGGCATTCATTTCTTGGAGACGGTCTAGTTTAGCCGGATCAATCAGGAGCATCTTCCTAGTTCTCTCCATGATTACTTGAAGATGTTAGACAGAATACTTCCAAGAAGAGGTCCTAGCAGCAAAGGTAAAATTGCTCCACCTGACTGAACCAATAATCGTTTTTTAGTTTTCCAAGTGTCACCAGAACGAGCTATCTCACGCAAGACCTTCTTATGACGGCGGAGTTTAATCTTCTGAAAATTATTCAAATGAACAAGACCTTTTAATGTATTGTCAGCACAAGCACATATGGAATGAATCAAACCCTTGTCAGCTGCTTTCAGTATTGATTTCCTCACAATGGGGTTAGCCGATTGCAGAGCACGGAGGATATCCGCGTATCTCTGGACACATTCACTCATCTGGGAGTAATGATTCCACTGGAGCACTGAATTATGGTTTTATAGTACTAGACTTTGGTAAGTAAACAAAGGATTCATTGTCATTAGGAAATATGCATGTGCGCAAGCGCATAATATCAGACGTGGTTTGTTTAAAATCAAGAAGAAGGTATCCATGAGCAGTTGAGCAAGCATCTTCAAAAGCTTCTTGGACATGCTTTGGATTCTGTGGACAAACTTGTCGAGAAAGATGAAGAATTTGATTACGATCTCGAGGATTTTTGAAACAAACAATATAGTGTGCATTCAATGATATATCTCTTCTTCCTTTTCCTTGATGGAACAAGTTTTGCGTGAGGAAAATAACACTCAAATTTCTATGGTGAGATCCTTTGGTGAATAGATCTACGACGCGATCATCTGCTTCACGCATTGAATCATCCAATATGATGAGTCTGGCTCCTGCACTTGGATCAAGATCCTTCGAATCGATGATTCCCTCATGGAAACGAACTCTCGAGTCTAGAACAGTATCATATAAAGACTGATACTCTGTATAACACCATATTATTTCTACAATAGAAGTGTCAATCATAGAGTCTATGTTTTCAATTAGACGACTGATGAAGAACGATTCACCTGACCCTGTGGGGCCAGCAATGAGCATAGTGAAACAATGTTGAAGTCTAGGATCCATGGTGCTGATTGTTCATGAATATACTCTTGCAAGCCTTTATATAGCTTATAATATCCAAGAGAATAATTCTGAGCCGTCAGTTGATATTAGTTTGGAAGCCCCATTACTGCGCCAAAGTTTCAACCATCAATGGAGACCTTTATATTTGTTTTATTGGGGAAAAAAAGGACCACATAGAGCTAGACGGAATAAACCTATGTGATGAAAATAAAAAAAACAGAGATAATTATACAAGAGTGTGTCACACGAAACGGAATTGTTTGCTCGATAAATGAATAATAATCCTGATGATAATTATGATGGAAAGAGAACTGTGTAGAAGCATGACCTTAGCCCAGACGTTGTCTCTTGTAGCCAAATGGTAAAGTGTCGTTACCCTCAATCAGCCGGCGTTTTGTAACAACGGTTCGATATATTTTGTTCATGGGTCGGGTAACCATCGTGAAATGTTTCACCGTAGCAATCTTATGAGGGATATTCACATTCACGGGCGGTGTATTATCAATAATCATGCTTTTGATGACATCGAAATTAACAGTCTTACTGGCCGTATAGTTAAGATTGATACCTCTGACTTTACAAATGATCTTTTCTTTTGCATCGTCACCCCCACAGCTCACTTTGTAGGCATAGTTTTTTGGACCACCACTCACAAATTCTTTTATGTATGATCCATTTCCATACTCTAGCAGCTCGTCGGTCATGTCACCCAGATGATCCCCAGTTTCTATCTCTACTCCTCCAGGTCGGGAAACATAAAACACTGAGTCAGTATCAAAATATAAAACTTCCTCACCCAGCATTTCAAGGTATGAATAAAGTTTAAGTCTAGCTAGAGCAGTGGTGTAAGCGGCAATCACTACATTTGCCCGGGGTGAAGGTGCTATCGCATCGGTCTTTGTTTTCCATGAACAGATTAATTTTTCTTCTCCTAGTGAGTCGCATGTTATGAGCTCAATCGAGGGATCCGTTGCTATTTTGACGAGTATATCATAAGCTTCAAGGATAGTGTGATGAGTGAGATCTTGACGCTGCCCAAACTTCCCCCAGAAGGAATTTAACATTAGCTTAGACAGCGATCTTAAACCGGGATTATTTTTTATTTTTGATTGATCGAGTTTGACACCCTCTTTCATCCAAAATCTCTCAATATACTTTGATTTAGCTTCACTACTCTCACACCACGAAGGCCATCCACTTGCTTCGACTTTTGTTCTTAGGAATTTATTAATGTATTCTACAAAAAGTCCTCCAGAGTTATTCTTTGAATTGTATTTTGTGGTCTGATATTGCCATATCTCAAAAACATTTGTTTTGCGATATCCTTTCTCCACAGCTTTCCTTACTTCTGAATCGACCCATGTTCCAATAAGTTGTTTATCTTCATCAGATGAATGTGGGCAATCGTCTTTGAACAGAGTTTCAGCACATAAGCGACAGAGCGGAAATAATAGCTTCCCATCTAGTCTCACAGGTAAAACGGGGTGATAGAGAGAGTCCGGAGGCACAATTGAACACTTGATCAATCCTTTGATTTGGTTCATGTTGAAATTATGACCCATTAATTGCATGCAATCATTCCCAACATAGATTTTAGGATGCCTTAAAGGATATTCTCCATATTTATTTATATAAGGATACTAACTGCAAAAATCCATGTATTTAATCTTCTCACCTTCCTTAACTTTGTAGTATGTCTTCACACAGTCTGTTCTGCCACCGAAAAATGCGTCACGGGGGTTAAGGGGGGCAACGTGTTCCTTCACGTAATTATTGATAAAAGTGAGTAGGTCCGGTGTACGCTCAATCAACGCCTTGAATTCACACTCCCACATCTCTACGACAATATAGCCTGCTTCTCTGAGAATGCTGGAGCGTCGTTCCGTATTTTCAAAACGTGATTCCATGGTATCTCCACCGCCACAGTTTTGCAGTGTTACTGACCTATTCTCGAAGCACTTTGGACATCCATGGAAATAGCACCCATGAAACTGATATATAACATCAGGACGATCAACACGCAGCTGATAACCATCAACTTTGTGACCTAAAATTGTATGTTCAGAACTATTTCGTGCATGTTTGATGGTTATTTGTTAGTCATGAGCTAGCCAGTCGAGCCACTGACAGGCAATAAACGAGTGAGTATCTGCCATACGATAACCTCCTGAAGGGATTATAGCAATTGTGTTTGGCTTGAGAAAATTCTGCTGAAACACTTGCATACAAGCCCCTGCTATTGTCACTGCTTGCCGAAACGGATCAATGTTATTCTCAGCAATGAACTCTTTTCTGAAAGAGATGCAAGATTCTAACAGGATTTTAACATCCTTAACACAATAATCTCGGAGTTTCTTCTGAAAATCGAAAACAGACTTTCTTGCTACCTCATTTGAGTGCCATGAAATAAATTCTGAGCGTTCTTTCTCGCTCATTGCATCGCAGCCATAGTAACAAGTATCAGGTGAAGGCCCAACATATTTATGATCGTCAGGATTGTTGAAGAAATGAGGAAAATAGCCCTTTCGTTCCTCCAAGTTGAACGCTTTAGGCAATTTACTGAGAGGAAACGGAAAGAAATTTAGAGAGTCTTTTACAATAACCTCATCTTGCGCTAACATCATAATTTTAGCACCATTTATTATGATAGATGGATTCCACTTCAACTCTTGAATCATATGCGTGGCAATGAAATTACCATCATAACCTTTCATATTGTGCGCAATCAAAATGTTCTGCTTCACATTCCGTCTGTATTTCCGTACATGGTCAAAAAAACCATTCAAGGGAGAGGGGCCTTCAAACACTTTTAGTCTTGATTCTCCAGGTGAACAGAAGTTACATTGAAGACTATCAAATGGTGAATCGATACATCGAAGGCACACTTGCTGACTGACTACTAGATTTGGCTCGTGCTTTTTCATGTGAGGTTTCAGGGGCAACGATCTGTGCTGTGTTGATTCTATGTCAAAGCATGTAAACACTATATTTTTATTGACAGGCATGTATTTGGGTTTAAGTGGTTTCAGATAACATTTGTGATTAACATCTGTAAACTTGGAACATGCATTGAAGTATTTTTCGGAGCATGTGTGTTCATCTCTGTCTCGGAGATTATAAAAACAATGGCAAATATCACATATTCTTAACACATCGCAAACAGAACGATTGTTGGTATAATGCGGTTTGAGGTGATTAAGATAACAAATTTCCGACTTGAATGCTCTAAAACATACGTCACATTTAACTGCACGACTCTGCGAATCGCTGCAATTCCCATCAGTATAGCAGCGAGGACAGCAAACATCGCACTTATGTGCTCCTTTGAAACGAAATGGAATTTTACAGGGTCTACAATAGTAGCTGGTATCGAAAGCTCCGGTGACAGATGTTATGACATCATAATGATTATCATGATAGAATAGATCAATAAATTTTCGCTCTTGAAGTGCCGTGCCGTCAGGCCCCTCGAACATAACCTCTCTACCTTTTCGATCCATGAAAACTGTGATCTTGTAATCACTGAAATAATTTTGAAATTTACGAATCTCCTCTATGCCACCACCAGAGGTGCTCAAATCCACTGCAGCTTCTCGGCAATATAATTCTGCTTTCCGGAGTTGTTGTTCTCGACCCTTTTTGATATAAGCATTTTCTTTAGTTTTTCCTGTGTGAATGGCAATAGCGACAGCAAGAGCTCTAGCTAGACAAAGATTATCCCTGTTCGTAATCTCAATGAAGGAGTTTTTCTTCTGGATATACTCGGTATCTGAGGTACACTTTTGCACGGCGTTACGGCCTCTGCCATTGGCAGGAAGTTCCAGGTGAGTGAGTTCAATGCTCATAGGTCCAGCTGGGTCAAGAATGATTTATTACTCTGATTTACCGCTTCGATCCTACGCATGATTATCTCTACGTCTAGGTTTGCTGGAACTATGTATGAGATACATATGGGAGTTTCCGGTTCCGCATGGCTGTAGATTTTCCTCCCCACTTTGTGATGAGGCAAAATATCAGCGGTTTTTAGATAATCCAAGAGATTTGTGAACGTGGAGTGTAACCATTCGATGGGATTCTCTTCAGAGGGGATTTCGTCGAAAACAATATCTAGAGAACGAGAATTCAGCTTATATTTCCGGTTGGCATATACATGTTCGCTTATTATTGTGAACCCGTTTTGACCAGTTCCTTGTTGATTCAATCCAGATTGGGGACTAGCATCAGCAGCTTGTTCTTCTTGTTCCTCTCTGTCTTCTTCAGGATTGAACTGAGGTGCCTTGGAACAACCTGGTTGAGGTGTCAGCACTGAAGCATTGTTCACTTCATACACTCTTGTTGGTGCTGTTGTTGTTGTTGCATTATTCTCCGCAGAGGAGATTTCATTCCAACCAGTTGGAGTCGAGTGAAAGCTCTCAAGTAGGAACAACTCTTCTGACTCAGCAGATGTTAACCCCAAATAATCCCAAAAATCTTGGGTGTTATCCATTACTACTATGCGCAAAAACACAAACAATGCACGTGTCAGGCGGATGGCTTTGGGCAGAACCAAAGAGCTTAACAATGAATGAACAACGTCAATCAAATATAATTGAACAAATCAGTTTGCTCCAAGTGTAGGTAGGACTAGACCTACTCTATATCGTTATAGGTGGACTGATGGCCTGGATGAACCAAGAAGCAAAAGTCCACGTATAACCAGAAATCACTGTAGTATGTAATAATATAGTATTTGACGAGTGCAGAAAAAATACTATTGAATGATAATATACGAAGAGATGATGTATGAGTGGACTGATGGCCTGGATGAACCAAGAAGCAAAAGTCCAAACAAATCAAGTTGACGAATATATCTGAATGGCTGACGACTTGAAGACAAGTTTATTGAGTGACTGAATGCTTTAAGACAGGCTTTAAGAATGATGGTCAACACAGACAAACACACACACACGCACACACACACACACGATGCAGCATCCAATCAGAAGAGTTCTATGCGATCACGTGTCTGTCTGTAGTGTCTTTCCTGCACTTACTAAAACCAAGCGTCAGCGGTTCCAGGCTGACTTTTGCAAGATCTAGCACGTTTATCTCTCTCTCTATCCAGGTGCTGTCCTAGGGTGCCTCACAACAGATGAGTTCTACGCGATCACGTGTCTGTCTGTAGTGTCTTTCTTGCACTCATCTAAACCAAGCGTCAGCGGTTTCAGGCTGTGACTTTTGCAAGATCTAGCACGTTTATCTCTCTCTCTATCCAGGTGCTGTCCTAAGGTGCCTCACAACAGATGCATACTGGCTCTCTCTCTCTCTCTCTCTCTCTCTCTCTGTCTCTCTCTGTCTCTCTCTCTCTCTCTCTCTCTCTCTCTCTCTCTCTCTCCAGCAAATTACATCGTGTGACGTCATGCCCCTTGAGAACATGTATGACTTTTGACCTATCATATGTATCCCGTCTCAATGGTTGAGTGGTTAGTGTAGCTGATACATAGAATAAAGCGCAAACTAACCGGGTTCAAATCCCAGCGGGTGAAAGATATTCTGTTTTCGAATTGATTTATATAAAATGAATTATAAAATAATTGAAAATGACGGCAAAAAAGTCAGCACCCAACAATGCGAGAAAAAATAATAATCCAAAATTAAATAGAAAATGATGAATTATAAAATGGTGGCAGAAAAAATAAGTATCACCAACAGTGCAAGAAAAAAAAATCGAACCAAAAAAAAACAGAAAAAAAATTTATCGAAAAAAAAATCGATCGAAAAAGAATGATCGGAAAAAAAATTGATCGAAAAAAATTTGATCCCCCAAATCAAGGGTCAAAGGTCAAAGGTCAATGTCAAAGGTCAAACCAAAAAGGTCAAAGGTCAATGTCAAAGGTCAACGTCGAGGATCAAGGTGTCCCAGGGTGCCTTACAACAGATTTGTCCCAGGGTGCCTTACAACAGATTTGTCCCAGGGTGCCTCACAACAGATTTGTCCCAGGGTGCCTCACACACTACTAACACTGAATTGATTATTCAAATATACTCACATAATTTATTGCTGGCCAATAGTATCACTTATCCAAACGATTTTGAATGATGTATGATTATCTACAAGGAATAAAATATTACCATTAATCAAATATATAATAATTTGTCAATTGTCTCAACATTATTGAAAAAATGTATTGATCAATCAAAATTGATATAAAAAATTCAACACTGGATTAATATGAATAATGAGAATAACATTGAATAGTCGTGAAAAAATTATCTAGAGAAACAAAAATGGATTAATAGAGACTAACACTGAATTGATTATTCAAATATACTCACATAATTCATTGCTGGTAAATATTCTCACTTATCCAATAGATTTTGAATGATGGATGAATATCTAGAAGGTATAAAATATCACCATTAATGAAATATTTAATAATGTATGAATTTTCTCAACCTCATTGATAAAATGAAATGAATGAATGGATAAATCGGTAAATGAATGAATAAATAGATGAATGAATAATGAATGAATGAATTGAAATTGAAATGAAAAATGAAAAATAGATAAAATGAAAAATAATATGAAAAATAACACGAAATAGAGAAAAAGAATGGATAAATAGATATATAAATGAGAAAAATGGAATTAAAATATGGATTATTCATTCAAAACTGAGATTTGAAAAATTTAAAAAAAAATTGGAAAAGGTGAACCACTCGAAATATAAGGTAACATTGAGTTTATTTGATTAATGTGATGAACTTCTGCAGTTGAGGAATATTCATTTAGAGCAAAACACTTTATAGAGATTTGAAAAGAATTGAAAAAATTGGGGAAAATTCATCGAGATTGAAATTGAAAAAATATTTTTATATATATATATATATATATATATATATATATATGTTCATATATATATGAATATATATATATATATATATATATATATATATATATATATATATATATATATATATATATATATATATATATATATATATATATATATATATATATATATATATATATATATATATATATATATATATATATATATATATATATATATATATATATATATATATATATATATATATATATATATATATATATATATATATATATAAAAGGGATGCGTCAAGTGATCCATCCAGAAACTGGTCCATCTCGTCAACTAGTCCATCTCTATATTATTTTAATAATTATTATATATTTCATGAAAGCAACTGGTCCATCTGGAAACTAGTCTATCTCGCATTTTGATAATATTAATAATTAACGTATTTATACGTCTCGGGAAGTGATCCATCCGGCAACTGGTCCATCAGTACTTAAGTAGAGTACTCCATTTAAGCATTAAATTCCCATTGTTGAGCTATCTATTCGCGCGTGGTATCATTTGAAAGGTAATTCTGCGCACTTTCTGAATATGCACTCCATTTTTCAATCAGAGGACAATACTGGTAGAAAACAGTAGCTTGATTGGAATATTCGGGAGGAAAAATTAAAAATATCGTGCAACGTTCAAAACACGATATTAGTTTTTGATGACTGGCTATAATGATATTTTTCATTCCTCATGATAGGTATCGAATGAAACTAACATGATAAGTTGATGATATTCGAATTCTGACATTCAAATCACCTGAAAACTGCTCTGAAGATTGAGGAAAACCCCAATTCACAAGGGTGAGTGACATAAATCCAGTTATATTCAAGCCATTGTGAATTTCCAAACTTTTTCTCATATCCCATGACACAGATCAAGCATATGGAAAATTGAAAAAAATACCATGTACGCAAAACGTGATTTTTGTAACACACTTCTTGATGAAGAGATAAACACTCATTTTTTTTTCGAAATAATGTATTCTCCAACATTTTGTGTGTTTTTTTCTGTGGAAGTGTATCGTCTCTGCAATTTATATGGCTGAGCCTCCCACACAAACAGGATCGCTCAGTCCACAGTATTTTACCACATAATTCATTTTCCGACAAGGCGATATAGGCTTTCCACATCTTATCGGGAGCCCGTTGCGCTTGAATACGCGTACCCAAATTTCGAAATTTTGAATGCGAATTGAGAGTTAATAATTTGCATTGTTCTTCCTTTTTCGGTTCGTTACCTTGGTCCCGTCCGCCCAAGATTTGATCCGGAGGTATATGTTTGATCAACACAGAGGAATTATTTGAACAACGATCATGCATCCGAATTCTCTAAAGTTTCCAATTTGTACAATTTTTTTTCATCGACTATGTGTGAAAATTTCGTTTTCATACAAGAAAATACCGCAAAAAGATTCGAATTTGATTTCGTGATTTCATCATATTGTTGATTTTTCCGCGTATTTCACACGACCTCAACGTTCTTTAAACATGTATCGAACTATTTTCGAGAAGATTCGAACATTTCAAAAAAAGAGATCGTATTTCACAAAAAGTGGGGAAAGTCTGTCAAAGAGTCAGATGTCAACTTGATTCTCTTGTCTTGGATCAATTTTCCAATTCGTCAAATCCTAATAACTCTCAAATTTGTGACCGGGAAACCACGAATTCAGAACTGGTCCTTAATTATACTAGTTCACATATGACGCCCAACTTTCATCACATTTCTATGAATGATTTCAATTTAAAAATATTCTGAGAAATTCATCCAAACGCTACATCCGAACGCTATTTGAACATTGGCGTTACTACCGGGTGGGCCAAGTGGGCAAGTGCCATAGTGGGCACGTATGGGGGCACCAATATGAATTTCTTTAATTCTAGATAGTCCAGTCTAATCAAAGAAATGATAATTTTCAATGTTGAACCTGTATTCACAATTCTTTCAAATTCACGCTCTCTCATATATTATCATGATATATAATATTTCGAAGAGATAGAAGATACCCCAATAATTTGAGAAGAGGAGAGTCAAGAAAGTGAAGCATCATTTTAGAAAGTGAAGCATCATTTTGACGAATTAGGCCAACGTCTATAAGTTGATCCCGAAAAGTGCTTCAGAGTTCAAGTGTTCAGGAGGCCTCTTCACATGTTGCCTACCAGCTTGATTGCAGACGTTCGGGATACAAGTTGGCAACGGAAAACTAATCATCGTATCAACAGACAGTTTTTATTCAATAATCAGCAGTATTCAATACGTGCTTGCTTGAAGAGCTCTAGTTCGTGGTATATTTGAAACCCTTTCAAAATAATCTGAAAATCAACATGCTTATACCTGTTTCCCATTCTTTCTACGATTTTTCAGTGATATAATATGAAAATTAGAATTTTTAATGAACGTAGAGACACAGATATACTCATTGTGGTTTCATTCCATAAAGAATTATACTGATCGAACTCAACGTTTACCCAGCATGTATTGTAAGCCAAAGGTCTGCATTGGCGCTTTTTGTCTAGTTTTGACCGTCCCCAGCAGGGTTTACTCACGAATTGTGAGATGTAGATTAAGGTTCGAGAGTTCGCGTGAAGTAACAGAAACCTTCAAAGTCTCACATTCAAGTCATCTGACTAAAATCTCAGATGTATAAGTTCTGGGCGATGCAAATACGTTTCGAATCAAATTTGAAACTGATGTATCGCTCGCATTTCCCTCCAACTTCTCGACATGAGATCTGCTTTGCGTAAAGATATCTTGAAAATATCCAGTGTACTATAGCCAACCCTGCAACTTTCCAGGTGTGCTCCGCTCGTGTCCGGTTTTTAACAATACCTGTCACAGTTGCAAGAGCAGGGAGAGGCTGTTTGAAACTGAAGCAGATAATTACGTACCTTTTTAGATCAAAGTCACAAGAAAGACTCAAAGGCTCGACGTCTATTCCATATATTGAACGGCGACGAGCGAAAATGAATGATTTTGATCAATTAAGTTCAATAGATATTTTCGCGGATCATGAAGCTCGAAGAAAGAATTTCAAGTAGACCACAGGGTGGACTGCTGCATTTTTTTCCACCGACGCAAACTTTATTTGTATTTACTAATTCACATCAGGTTACTTTGAATCGAAGTTATGATCCACTTGGATATATGTAGGCCTATAACATAGTTTTTAATCGCGCCAAGTAGTTTTGACCGACGTCATAATATTCTTCAACAAGTTAACATGAAGTGCTTCGTTCAACCCTACAAGCGAGGTATTTCATGAGTACAAACTATCATAGCAAATTTCACAGAGCAGTGTGCTTGACTAAGTATAGGCCTATAATCCAAATTGATTTTATTCATTTAAACGGATTGATTAGGAAATGTGAGAGGGGCAATCTAGGTGATACATACCCAAGGGCACTCCGTATTGAAGTTACGCCACTGTATTTGAATAATCGAATATTTTGAATGTATCGAATCATTGAAACAGAATGAAGAGTCAAAATCAATGCAGAATCAAGATTAGTTGGACTCAATTTTGAATGAATTCAGAGATAAGAAGTGTCCGGTGTTGACGATGTTGATGTTGATGAATCCAGTATCATTATCAAATGAAGAGTGACCGTATTTTGAAGACATTTTCATTTTCATTTTCAACTGTAACTGTCCTGAAAGTTATTGATAAAATCGATCCATTAGGTGGGTAGCCTACTCCAATATCTCTTCTTAATTCTTCACTGTTTGTTTCATCAAAGAGGCAAAAAAATTGCCCCTATAAGAATGATGAAGGTCTGAATATGTATGTTGTGAAATTATTCCATCTTTACACATCTTTTATTTACATTCTTATCTAAATCTCAATATCACGTTCTCAAACACTGTGGTACTATTATTTCTGTATAATATAGTTGAAAGGCATTTCTCCACAACTGTGATGGTAACGTAACTTCGATTTTTCCATAGTGACTTGCATACGAATTCCGCGCGTATTTTCTTCCGTTCTGGTTGGACAAAATTGAAACAAGCCTCGTAGTCGACCAACCACAGGTTGCCGTCGATTAGGCGCGAAAATCTCGGCAAGGATGCATGATATTACATGAACCATGAACTTCTATGATGTTTTAATCATCTAGTGAATGAGAGTGTAATAATGTGATATAATATTACTAATTTTGTTCAATTTGAATGTGTCAAGTGTAAATGATTGAATATGAGTTTGAATGAAATGAATTCTTCTTTCTCATCATAAATTGTTTTCATAATGACTTTGTATTCATCTCTTGAATTTCTCTTGAAATTTGTTTACCAAGATTTTTTGGCAAACACATGTTAAGGGATGTGTCGTTGAGGCTGTGACCAATATATCGCCTAATCGGGTGATTGGTGTAGAAATGAGGAGCGTTTCACATTTCGATGTGTCGGACCTCGCTGTCGATGCGCCTTAAAACCCTAATATTCATTCATTCTGACGGCCGGGTTTTAGCATAGGCCTACCGCTCGGGTGAGCCGGCCAGTGCACGACCGCGCGGACGGGCGCCCAGATCTCAGATAATTTTGTTCACCAAGATTTTTTTGCAAACACATGTTAAAGGATGTGTCGTTGAGGCTGTGACCAATATATAGCCTAATCGGGTGATTGGTGTAGAAATGAGGAGCGTTTCACATTTCGATGTGTCAGACGGCCGGGTTTTAGCATAGGCCTATACCGCTCGGGTGAGCCGGCCAGTGCACGACTGCGCGGACGGGCGCCCAGATCTCAGATAATTTTTTTTCCCAAGATTTCTTTGCGACACATGTTAAAGGATGTATCGTTGAAGCTGTGACCTAGTAACAGCCTGATCGGGTGATTGGTACAGAAATGAGGAGCGTTTCACATTTCGATGTGTCGGAGGGCCGGGTTTTAGCATAGGCCTACCGCTCGGGCGAGCTGGCCCATCCAGTGGAACCTCTGCCCATCGTTTCCCTGCTTGTATCATTCACTTTGTCATACCCCACTCCCATCCAACAAAAAACAACAAAAAACGCGTAGTTGCGGATGCAGAGCCCGTGATGTCCGAGCCTTTGAACCCAAACATTTGTAGATTGGTCTTCTATACGATGCCGTCATTTAAAACCGCGTGAAAATCAAACTATCCCCTGGTCCGTGGGCTAGGGTGGGAAAATTGAATGGAGCCGATCTGTCCTGGCTTCGAACCGGGCACATACTGACTAAATCATTGTAAAAATATTGTGGAAAATGCCCTCAGCTAAAATACTGACCACGGGCCATAGGATGATGTGATTTTGATGCGATGAACTTGAACTTGGTCACAGCCTCAACGACACATCCCTTAACATGTGTTTGCAAAAAAATCTTGGTGAAAAAAATTATCTGAGATCTGGGCGCCCGTCCGCGCGGTCGTGCACTGCATGGCCGGCTCACCCGAGCGGTAGGCCTATGCTAAAACCCGGCCGTCCGACACATCGAAATGTGAAACGCTCCTCATTTCTACACCAATCACCCGATCAGGCTGTTACTAGGTCACAGCTTCAACGATACATCCTTTAACATGTGTCGCAAAGAAATCTTGGGAAAAAAAAATTATCTGAGATCTGGGCGCCCGTCCGCGCAGTCGTGCACTGGCCGGCTCGCCCGAGCGGTATAGGCCTATGCTAAAACCCGGCCGTCTGACACATCGAAATGTGAAACGCTCCTCATTTCTACACCAATCACCCGATTAGGCTATATATTGGTCACAGCCTCAACGACACATCCCTTAACATCCTTCCAAGATTTATTAAGATTACTTTTATTTTATTTAAATATATTATCAATTATTCACATTATTCCTCTTCCTTCTGGTCTTATACCTAATTTTTATTGACAATGTGAATGAATGAATATTAGAGTTTTAAGGCGCATCGACAGCGAGGTCATTTAGCGCCTGTCGAAATAAGTTGCAACAAAAGGTGAAAAGTGTGATATAAAGGTGGAAGTGAAATTTTGATGAGAACACCTAAATACAATAAACTAAGACTAAGACTAAACTATGTCTACAGTGTCTAAAGACGTTATACACTAATTTGTTAAAACCGAACATGTGTGTGCTGTAAAGGGTCACACCCATGGGACTAGGATGAGAACGTTTTATTACTTGTTCTCAGTTCAAACTCCCCCTCAAATAGGAGTGGAGGAACGACAAACCATAATAGATATATGGTGGAATATGGTTTGATTTAAAATATTCCTGATGTATATCCCAAGAGATCGGCATCAAGAATAAGTATCAAATGTCAAAAAGCAGTACACTGGTAAAAGATGATTGCACAAACAACGTCATCTTGAACGGACATGGAAATGTCCTGTTTCGGGCAGTTTGAAAAATGATACTGGTAGCAAGACGACTTTATCGTCTAACGCAGATCCACGAGCATGTCAAATGAGATCCAATAGCTTCGATAATCTTAGAAAGCTGAATATGGTATCTATCGATTTTGAATTATTCCCTAAAATCTTTGACATTGTGTCTTCCATACGAAGCTGTCTCCTCAGAGCAGTATATTTCTGACACTCGAGTAATATGTGTCGAACAGTTAAAATCTCGTTACAAATCTCACATCTAGGGACGATTTTATCGGGGGTGAAGAGATAGGAATGGGTTAAAAGTGTGTGTCTCACTCGCAGACGAGTGAGAACTACTTCCTCCCTCCGTGAACCTCGGATTGAAGATTCCCAAGCACTAACAGTTGGCTTAATCTCTTTCAGCTTGTTGTTGGTCTCCCTGTCCCATTCTTTTTGGAAACGAGATTTGAAAAGTAGTTTGAAATACGCCTTGAAATCATTGAAAGGTACTCTCGGGTTATCAATATCTTCTTTCTCCGTCGCTTCTTTGGCAGCCCTGTCCGCTGACTCATTACCACCAATCCCCACGTGTCCAGGTACCCAGCAGAACACTACACTGACATCCTGCGAGGCAAGGGCGGTCAGGAGTGTCTGTACTTTCTGGACTAGATGGTGAGTTGGGAAGATCTGAGTCATGGCTTGGAGTGCACTCAAAGAATCGGAACATATCAGGAAGCACTTCTCAGGCCGTTGTTGAATGTGCTGTAGAGAGGTGACAATTGCAAACAACTCGGCTGTATATACGCTACTCAACGAACCTAATCTGATACTAACAGTGGAGGATTCGCTAACGAATGCGCAGCCAACTTTGCCGTTCAGTTTTGATCCGTCCGTGTAGTATTTAATATGTCCGGGGTAGTGTGTGCAGAGCTCTAAGTATTTTTGTTTATACTCTTCCGCACTCGTGCTTGCCTTCGTACTTGATGACAAGTTCATCAAGCACTCCGGACGTGGAGCCAACCAAGGGGCGGTATCACTAAATTGAATTGGATAGACTCGAGGGTATACAAATGACTCTTCGACCAAAATATGATTCAAACGAATTCCAGTTGGTATGGTGGCGAATGGTTTCGATTCATAGAGAGCATGAAATCTAGGATTGATAACTGATTGGTAGGTGGGATGATGCTTACTGCAGATTAACTTCGAAGCGTATGAGCAAAGGAGATATGCACGTCGACTCTTCAACGAGGGCTCACCAGCCTCACAATACAAGCTCTCCACCCGACTGGTACGGAGTGCTCCTATGGCCAGTCGGATGCCTGTGTTGTGAACTGTATTGAGTGGCTTCACGTAGCTCTCTCGTGCCGAGTCGTACACAACACTACCATAATCCAATTTGGAACGTATTAATGCTCGGTAAAGCCGCAGCATCGTGGTGCGATCCGCTCCCCATTTGGTACCACTAAGATAACGGAGAAGGTTAAGAGATTTGAAGCACTTGAGTCTGAGTTGCGAAATGTGAGATTTCCAGTTCAACTTCACGTCAAACGTCAGCCCAAGGAACTTGGTCGATTCTGCGAATGGGAGGAGTTCTCTACGAAGATATATATCTGGGTCAGGGTGCAGGCCTCTCAGACGAGAGAAACGCATGCACGTTGATTTTGATGTAGAAAACCTGAACCCAGTTTCATCTTCCCATGCTTCCAGTTTCCTAATTGCAAGTTGGATTTGGCGAGAGGCCGTTGCACTTCTCGCTGACTTACTGAATATAGCCAAGTCGTCGACAAATAAGGAAGAAGTGATTGAAGATGGAACGCTTCGAATTATACCATTTATAGCGATGGCGAACAAAGTAACACTGAGGACAGAACCCTGTGGTACACCGTTCTCTTGGATGAAATCATCCGACAACACATTACCAACTCGTACCTTGAAACGTCGGTTGGTCATGAAATTACAGACAAAATGAGGAAGATGGCCTCTGAAACCCCATTGTGACAAGGTTTTCAATATGTTGAAGCGCCAGGTAGTATCGAATGCCTTCTCAAGGTCGAAAAATACAGCTATCACTTCCTGCTTCGTAAGAAAAGCTTCTTGTATGAAGCTTTCCATACAAATAAGATGATCCAAAGTATTTCTATTTTTTCTGAATCCAGACTGTACTGTGCAAAGGAGGTTTTTTCGTTCCAACCACCAAACGAGGCGGTTGTTCAACATCCTTTCCATCACTTTACACAGACAGCTGGTCAGTGATATAGGTCTATAGCTTGATGGTAAATGCTTATCCTTAGATGGTTTCAAGATCGGTACCTGGATAGCTTGTCTCCAGGAATCAGGGAAAGTATCGGTTGAATAGATATGGTTGAACAGGTCGAGAAGGTCATTCAAAGCGGCAACTGGCAGGTGTTTCAAGAACTGATTGTGTATTCCATCAATCCCCGGTGCTGTGTCTCTTGCGCACGTTATCGCGTTCTCCAACTCCCATACACTAAACGGCACGTTATACACCTCGTTGTTCGCAGAAGAGAAATCTAATCTTCTACATTCTGCAGCACGTTTGTGTATCTGGAACGATGCCGAGTAGTGGTGAGAGCTAGAGACGTCCGAAAAATGGGACCCGATAACATTAGCTATTTCCTGTGGCTCGGTAATTAGACTACCATCCTTGTTCAACCCAGATATACAAGATGATTTGAATTTGCCGTCTATCTTCCTCACTCTGTTCCACACCTTGGTGAGGGGTGTGTGAGCATTAATGGATGAGATGTAAGAATTCCATGAGGCTTTTTTCGAAGTCTTAATGATGAAACGAGCCCTTGCTCGGAGTTTCCGGAATGCCATAAGGTTGATATTGGTTGGGTATTTCCGGAAAATTCGAAGGGCTTGTTTCCTCTTACGGATCGCCACCTTACATTCCTCGTTCCACCAGGGAACAGGTATGTGGCGTTGGTTGGTCGACGTAAGAGGAATGCTCTCTTTCGCGGCGGCAATAATCACCTCTGTCACATGCTCAGTCCTACTATCAGTATCATGTATGTTATTCGAGTTCTTCAAATCAACACGCTTTGTGAAAAGGCTCCAGTTCGCGCGGCGCAAGTTCCACTGCGCACACCGCAAGGGCCGTTGATGAGAATCTACTCTCAAGATGAGTGGGTAGTGGTCGCTACCACACAGATCTGAGTGAACTGAGAAATTGAAAAGAGGTGCGACAGATGGGGTGCAGACACAAAGATCGATCGCTGAAAACATACCGTTGAAAGCATTAAACCTTGTTTTCTCTCCATTGTTGAGAATAATCAAGTCGTTGTCGTTGAAAAACTGCTCAAAAAGGCGTCCTCTGCCGTTACTATCCACCATTGTGTCACCCCACAAGTTATTGTGAGCATCTAGGTCACCTAGAATAACATAGGGACGTGGAAGCTGTGACACAAGGTTATCCAGATTTATTCTAGTAACTGGAGCCCATTCAGGTAAGTAAATATTACAGAAGGTAACAGGCTGAGGAAGAGCAATTCTGACTGCCACTGCCTGTAGTGGTGTTGTTAGCGGCAGTGGACTTACGTGACAGCTGTCGTGGACAGCTGTGGCTACTCCCCCATGGGCTCTGTTACCTATCAAGTCATCGAAACGATAGAAACTATAATTACGTATCAATGGAGAGTCACAAGGTTTGAAGTGCGTTTCTTGAAAAAAGAAACATATCGGTTTAATGTTTGATGTCAATAGCTTGATTTCTTCTCTGTGCCTGTTGAAACCATTGCAGTTCCATTGTATAAGAGCCATTTTGAGTAGATGATGTTCTTGTTTACTTTAAATGTAGATAGAGTTACCTAAGACCAGCTTAGGTTACTACAGATTTCAAGTTCTTTTTAGATAAAAGGATTTCCCCTCAGAGGATTTTGCGGGAATGCCGAGCTCTGCGGCTACATCCTTTCTTGCTTCTTGAGTACTTCCTCTGTTCCTTCGTTTTTGTTTGGGGGGTGTGAATCCCCGGGTGTCGGGCACAGCACCCGACGCCGGTCGCTCAGTGATGTCGGATGAAGCGCCCGACACAGGAGATTCATCTTCATCCTCACTTCCTGTCACCATTATTTCCTCTACGGTTTCAGCCTCAGCTTCCGGAGTGAATTTACCTTTCAAAAGTTTCACCAGATCATGTACCTCGTTCTGTAACTTGTCAATTTTGAGGTTTTGTGACGATACTAACTCTTCCATTCTCTTCTGCTGTTCGATCAGTTTCTTGTTTTCAGCCTTCAAAGTGAGTATTTCTTGCGATTCCTGGGACGTTGTTTTATTATCTGCGGCTTTGGCAAAAGAAGATGGAAGGGCAGAGATAGGAAAGAGATTTCTATATTTCTGTCGAGCATCTTGATAAGTCATTTTATCGACAGTTTTGAACTCACTGATCTTCCTCTCTTCTAACCACTTACTGCAGGCCTTTGAAGACGCCGCATGTCCACCGTTGCAATTGATGCAACGAGGGCCGGACACGCAAGGCGTTTCGTCGTGCTTCTCAAGGCCGCAGTTCGGGCAGATGGGTTTAGATTTGCAGAAAGCTTGGCCATGTCCAAAGCGTTGACAGATGAAACATCGAGTTGGATTTGGAATGTACGGTCCAACAAGTATACTGTTGTAGCCAGCTACCAATTTTGTTGGAACGGTACCGGTAGAAAAAGTCAAAATAAGTGTGGCTGTGGGTACATCCTTTCCATCAACTCGTCGGGTAATACGGTAAACATCCGTAACATTTTGACCAGCGAGTTCAGATTTATTCTCTTCAACGTCACAGCATGAAAGGTCATTGCAAGTAATCACTCCCTTAGAAGAATTAAGGAAGGGATGAGGACTGACTAGGATGGGGAATAAATTTGCAAAGCTGATGGTCTTCAAAAGCAGTTGTGATTGAATATCGCTGTCTGTTTCTACAAGCAGGAGAGTTCTATTCCTAACTTTCGTGACTTTGCGAACAGTACCAGCAAGACCTCGAATAGCTTTCTCGATAGCAAAAGGTGACACGTCATGAAAGGTTTTACCATCGGAACGTTCTATTTGCAAAAATCTAGGACTAGCTGGTTTGCTCGATTCTAGATTCTGAAGAACTTGTTCTTTCGTACATTTATAATCTCTAAGAGATCGAATTCTTTTTTTTTGGGGGGGGGGGAATTGAGGGGAAATTAAGTGTATTCATATTTGGACCCACGAGTAGCTAGGGAAATAAATGTCCGCTCCCACAGAGCCCCGCTTGTGGGAGTAAGGCTAGAGTAAAACTGAAGTTCACCATGTGTCCAGAGTTTATCGTTTGGAACTACTTTATCCCGTAGTCATTCAGCCCTTTAGCACGATTAATTACACCATTGGCTTGGGTTCATATCCTTGTTCACAGCGAGATCGTCAATATTGTCGTGGGTGTGAGTGGTCACGAGGAGTCGGCACGAAGATAAGAATGAAGACAAGTCCAGGAAAGAGAGAACACAGAGTAGCAAAGATCATGGAAGAGGGTGATAATGATGAATGATTGCACGAGAACTCCTTATGACCGCTCTGGTCACCGAAATGGGCACCCACTCGACCGACGGTCCGAACTTAGTCTGGACCCTCACCCCAGACCTTATCGCCATGGGTGACCCTGCTGGAAGCAAATAAATTGCTTCCGACGATAGCTCTGGGGATCACGGGGCCACGCAAGCCCCCACACCACGTCAAGGTGTTCGGATCCTTTGATGGGGTATTGACAATGTTAACGTCAACACAATGTACTTTGTAAACAACAGCTAATAAATACAAATACAAAATACAAATGTGTTCGCAAAAAAATCATGAAGCATATGTGAATAATAACATGAAACATACATGGCTAAAAGGGTATGGTCCATATTGATTGTAACGTATACATAAAGCATATGTGAATTATATTCATATATTCATGTGTAAGTTTTCTCTCCAATCGTCACCAGAAAAAATTCGAGTTTTATAATATTGAAACTCTTCCTCCAATTGAATTACAACTGCATGGTAGAAGATCACTTATATTCATCGTATGAATCGATCTTATGGCATTCTGGTCATTGCGGGGCGTAACACTTGATCAAAATGACTGTGAATCATAGAGTATGATCTTATGTCGATCATTATCTCGATGTCAGTTGGGAAACAACCAATAGCCAACTTTCAGTGTGGAATAAAATGAGCTTCTCGAGAAGATCGGTGTACGCGTATTCAAGCGCAACGGGCTCCCGATAAGATGTGGAAAGCCTATATCGCCTTGTCGGAAAATGAATAATGTGGTAAAATACTGTGGACTGAGCATTCCTGTTTGTGTGGGAGGCTCAGCCATATAAATTGCAGAGACGATATACTTCCACAGAAAAAAACACACAAAATGTTGGAGAATACATTATTTCGAAAAAAAAATGAGTGTTTCTCTCTTCATCAAGAAGTGTGTTACAAAAATCACGTTTTGCGTACATGGTATTTTTTTTTCAATTTTCCATATGCTTGATCTGTGTCATGGGATATGAGAAAAAGTTTGGAAATTCACAATGGCTTGAATATAACTGGATTTATGTCACTCACCCTTGTGAATTGGGGTTTTCCTCAATCTTCAGAGCAGTTTTCAGGTGATTTGAATGTCAGAGTTCAAATATCATCAACGTATCATGTTAGTTTCATTCGATACCTATCATGAGGAATGAAAAATATCATTATAGCCAGTCATCAAAAACTAATATCGTGTTTTGAACGTTGCACGATATTTTTAATTTTTCCTCCCGGATATTCCAATCAAGCTACTGTTTTCTACCAGTATTGTCCTCTGATTGAAAAATGAAGTGCATATTCAGAAAGTGCGCAAAATTACCTTTCAAATGATACCACGCGCGAATAGATAGCTCAACAATGGGAATTTAATGCTTAAATGGAGTACTCTACTCAAGTACTGATGGACCAGTTGCCGGATGGATCACTTTCCGAGACGTATAAATACGATAATTATTAATATTATCAAAATGCGAGATGGACTAGTTTCCAGAAGGACCAGTTGCTTTCATGAAATATATAATAATTAATAAAATAATATAGAGATGGACTAGTTGACGAGATGGACCAGTTTCTGGATGGATCAGTTTACGGCAACCCAGGGGATGCGTCAAGTGATCCATCCAGAAACTGGTCCATCTCGTCAACTAGTCCATCTCTATATTATTTTAATAATTATTATATATTTCATGAAAGCAACTGGTCCATCTGGAAACCAGTCCATCTCGCATTTTGATAATATTAATAATAATCGTATTTATACGTCTCGGAAAGTGATCCATCCGGCAACTGGTCCATCAGTACTTAAGTAGAGTACTCCATTTAAGCATTAAATTCCCATTGTTGAGCTATCTATTCGCGCGTGGTATCATTTGAAAGGTAATTTTGCGCACTTTCTGAATGTGCACTCCATTTTTCAATCAGAGGACAATACTGGTAGAAAACAGTAGCTTGATTGGAATATTCGGGAGGAAAAATTAAAAATATCGTGCAACGTTCAAAACACGATATTAGTTTTTGATGACTGGCTATAATGATATTTTTCATTCCTCATGATAGGTATCGAATGAAACTAACATGATAAGTTGATGATATCCGAATTCTGACATCCAAATCACCTGAAAACTGCTCTGAAGATTGAGAAAAACCCCAATTCACAAGGGTGAGTGACATAAATCCAGTTATATTCAAGCCATTGTGAATTTCCAAACATTTTCTCATATCCCATGACACAGATCAAGCATATGGAAAATTGAAAAGAAATACCATGTACGCAAAACGTGATTTTTGTAACACACTTCTTGATGAAGAGAGAAACACTCATTTTTTTTTCGAAATAATGTATTCTCCAACATTTTGTGTGTTTTTTTCTGTGGAAGTGTATCGTCTCTGCAATTAATATGGTTGAGCCTCTCACACAAACAGGAGTGCTCAGTGTACGGTATTTTACCACATTATTCAGTTTCCGACAAGGCGATATAGGCTTTCCACATCTTATCGGGAGCCCGTTGCGCTGGAATACGCGTACACCGATCTTCTCGAGAAGCTCATTTTATTCCATACTGAAAGTTGGCTATTGGTTGTTTCCCAACTGACATCGAGATAATGATCGACATAAGATCATACTCTATGATTCACAGTCATTTTGACCAAGTGTTACGCAACGCAATGACCAGAATGCCATAAGATCGATTCATACGATGAATATAAGTGATCTTCTACCATGCAGTTGTAATTCAATTGGAGGAAGAGTTTCAATATTATAAAACATGAATTTTTTCTGGTGACGATTGGAGGGAAAACTTACACATGAATATATGAATATAATTCACATATGCTTTATGTATACGTTACAATCAATATGGACCATACCCTTTTAGCCATGTATGTTCCATGTTATTATTTACATACGCTTCATGATTTTTTTGCGAACACATGTTAAGGGATGTGTCGTTGAGGCTGTGACCAATCTATAGCCCAATCGGGGATTGGTACAGAAATGAGGAGCGTTTCACATTTCGATGTGTCAGACGGCCGGGTTTCAGCATAGGCCTATACCGCTCGGGCGAGCCGGCCAGTGCACGACTGCGCGGACGGGCGCCCAGATCTCAGATAATTTTTTTTCCCAAGATTTCTTTGCGACACATGTTAAAGGATGTATCGTTGAAGCTGTGACCTAGTAACAGCCTGATCGGGTGATTGGTACAGAAATGAGGAGCGTTTCACATTTCGATGTGTCGGACGGCCGGGCTTTAGCATAGGCCTACCGCTCGGCTGAGCCGGCCAGTGCACGAATGCGCGGGCGGGAGCCCAGACTACTACGAATAATTTTTTTACCAAGATTTTTTTGCAAACACATGTTAAGGGATGTGTCGTTGAGGCTGTGACCAATATATAGCCTAATCGGGTGATTGGTGTAGAAATGACGAGCGTTTCACATTTCGATGTGTCGGACGGCCGGGCTTTAGCATAGGCCTACCGCTCGGGTGAGCCGGCCATGCAGTGCACGACCGCGCGGACGGGCGCCCAGATCACAGATAATTTTTTTCACCAAGATTTTTTTGCAAACACATGTTAAGGGATGTGTCGTTGAGGCTGTGACCAAGTTCAAGTTCATCGCATCAAAATCACATCATCCTATGGCCCGTGGTCAGTATTTTAGCTGAGGGCATTTTCCACAATATTTTTACAATGATTTAGTCAGTATGTGCCCGGTTCGAAGCCAGGACAGACCGGTTCCATTCGATTTTCCCACCTCAGCCCACGGACCAGGGAATAGTTTGATTTTCACGCGGTTTTAAATGACGGCATCGTAGAAGACCAATCTACAAATGTTTGGGTTCAAAGGCTCGGACATCACGGGCTCTGCATCCGCAACTACGCGTTTTTTGTTGTTTTCTGTTGGATGGGAGTGGGGTATGACAAAGTGAATGATACAAGCAGGGAAACGATGGGCAGAGGTTCCACTGGATGGGCCAGCTCGCCCGAGCGGTAGGCCTATGCTAAAACCCGGCCCTCCGACACATCGAAATGTGAAACGCTCCTCATTTCTGTACCAATCACCCGATCAGGCTGTTACTAGGTCACAGCTTCAACGATACATCCTTTAACATGTGTCGCAAAGAAATCTTGGGAAAAAAAATTATCTGAGATCTGGGCGCCCGTCCGCGCAGTCGTGCACTGGCCGGCTCGCCCGAGCGGTATAGGCCTATGCTAAAACCCGGCCGTCTGACACATCGAAATGTGAAACGCTCCTCATTTCTACACCAATCACCCGATTAGGCTATATATTGGTCACAGCCTCAACGACACATCCCTTAACATGTGTTCGCAAAACAATCCTGGTGAAAAAAATTATCTGAGACCTGGGCGCCCGTCCGCGCGGTCGTGCACTGGCCGGCTCACCCGAGCGGTAGGCCTATGCTAAAACCCGGCCGTCAGAATGAATGAATATTAGGGTTTTAAGGCGCATCGACAGCGAGGTCCGACACATCGAAATGTGAAACGCTCCTCATTTCTACACCAATCACCCGATTAGGCGATATATTGGTCACAGCCTCAACGACACATCCCTTAACATGTGTTTGCCAAAAAATCTTGGTAAACAAATTTCAAGAGAAATTCAAGAGATGAATACAAAGTCATTATGAAAACAATTTATGATGAGAAAGAAGAATTTATTTCATTCAAACTCATATTCAATCATTTACACTTGACACATTCAAATTGAACAAAATCAGTAATATTATATCACATTATTACACTCTCATTCACTAGATGATTAAAACATCATAGAAGTTCATGGTTCATGTAAAATCATGCATCCTTGCCGAGATTTTCGCGCCTAATCGACGGCAACCTGTGGTTGGTCGACTACGAGGCTTGTTTCAATTTTGTCCAACCAGAACGGAAGAAAATACGCGCGGAATTCGGATTCAAATCACTATGGAAAAATCGAAGTTACGTTACCATCACAGTTGTGGAGAAATGCCTTTCAACTATATTATTCAGAAATAATAGTACCACAGTGTTTGAGAACGTGATATTGAGATTTAGATAAGAATGTAAATAAAAGATGTGTAAAGATGGAATAATTTCACAACATACATATTCAGACCTTCATCATTCTTATAGGGGCAATTTTTTTGCCTCTTTGATGAAACAGACAGTGAAGAATTAAGAAGAGATATTGGAGTAGGCTACTCACCTAATGGATCGATTTTATCAATAACTTTCAGGACAGTTACAGTTGAAAATGAAAATGAAAATGTCTTCAAAATACGGTCACTCTTCATTTGATGATGACATAAGATTTAGCAACATCAACATCGTCAACACCGGACATTTCTTATCTCTAAATGCATTCAAAATTGAGTCCAACTAATCTTGATTCTGCATTGATTTTGACTCTTCATTCTGTTTCAATGATTCGATACATTCAGAATATTCGATTATTCAAATACAGTGGCGTAACTTCAATACGGAGTGCCCTTGGGTATGTATCACCTTTACCCCAGAATTGAAGAGGACTTCATAATGCCTACCTGGATGCCACGAAAAATCCTCACTCTTATTTATTGATAGATCTCTGTCAAGGAACAAACGAGCTTCTAAGATTTCGAACTAATATATTCGATACGCCAAGTGTGGTATACGCTGCGCTGGAAGACAATCACAATGAATCGATTGAGATCTAATCAACACATGTTACACGTATTAAAAAGTGCGAGTCCCAAGCTACGGAGAGTCATTCTCCAGACTGCACCCCCTGAAGTGATAAAGACTGTTATAGAATGTGTTATCAATACATTGAATGGGAATCATAAGTTATTCCCTGAAACTAGAACAAAATTGACCAAATTTAAGACATGTTTTAGAAAATTGGTATGTCCTAAACTATCGTTGAAAAAGAAGATACAAATTGTTATACAGCGAGGTGCTGGTTTTATCGGTATTTTGTTATCGAGTCTATTATCTGGTGTGATTGGAAAACTGTTGAAATAATCAAGATGACTTCATTGAAGAAAATGTTTTTGATTACACCTGCACTGCGATTCCCGTTCTCGATCCTTAACTTGACAATCTTTAACTTTTAACAATTCATATCGTTAGAGTTAAAGACTAGATCTCTAAAGATCGAGTCCCGTTCTCCAATCTTTAACGTTATAGATTGTTAACATTGCTTGTTGAAATGATGACGTATTTTCCAGTCGACGTCATTGATGGCACATAATTAGCCAATAGAAAAAAATTATGCATCATTCGAATCCAGAGAGCGTATACAGGATTAATAGAACCTCTCGATCTAGAAGGCACTGGAGCTCTTGTCAATTTCAACTTCTCTCATTTCATTGTTGCGACTTTGATTTTCTTCAAAATATTCCGAATGGGAATCATTCATGGGTATATATTCATTCAGTTTTGAAAAGTGTAAACTAGCCCAAACATAATCCAAAGAGGGTGAATGACTATCGTCACAATCACAGCCTTCTTTATTCATTATTTTCTTATACTGCCCTTTCACTAGGGCTATTTTGACGGGTTCGCGCATATTTGCTCGCGCAGGGAAAAATGACGTCATTGTCTGGTATGTACTGCACTCTGGTATCTAAAGTTTCAACTTTGAACAAATGTCATTCTCTCATAATTTTTCAATTTCCTACTACGCTATTGAGGTTATGTCATATTTACATTTCGACTAAGGCTTTCAGGCTTACCGAGGTTCAAACTTGAACGATAAGTATGTTATCCCAAGCAATAAACACCATTCAAGAACTCATCCCGATGATATTCCGTAATATTATTGAATAGAATCCTTCATATTATTGTCATAACAAAGTTAGTAAACTCACAGTCACGGCCTAATTGAATGCGCGCGTAATTCAAATTCTCGTAAGAAATTCCCAAAGTTATTGGTATCTTCGCAGATATGACACTTCAAACAAACCGATTTACTTGAACATCTTTGGAAAGTGACGTCATTGTCTGGAAACAACGGCACCATCGGCGATTTTGTGAACTAAAATAATTGGACATCGGTTAACATGGGAAGTATACCCCGAGTGAAAGGGCAGTATCAGAGAAGAATGATCTGATTAAAGAAGGCTGTGGTCACAATCAACTGACAGAAGGAAGGAGACACGGTTTCGTCCCCATCCCACTTTTGGCATCAAAAAAGAAGGTAACAAACTAAATGATTCTGTAAGTAATGACTACACTTTTGATTCTTCAATTTACGCATAACAATTCAAAATCATTCACCAAGCTGTAAAATGTTCGTGTTATTTAATATTAATCGATAATACTTTCGAATTATTAGGTGAACGCCATTTTATGCAGTCTTTAAAAACTTAACGATAGGGATCTTTTAGATCTATAAGGAAATCTCAATTAACGATCACCCTAAAGACCGTCATCTTCAAAAGTGGAAATGGAATCACACTTTAGATATTACCAATCTTTAGTGATGTACAGATCTTTAAATCAGTAGTTACAGATTGTTAAGTTAAGGATTGGAGAACGGGAATAGCACTGCTGAACTGTGGGAAAAATTCCAAAATACATCAAACTCTCGTGAACGTGAGTTGAGTGAAAAAATGGATCAAGTGTTGTATTCAAAGCATCGGAAAGAAGAAGACGACGACGTGTTGGCTGAATTCCGTGAATATCAAGATCCCTATTTAAAAATGGTGCAGAACAATAGAAAGCCCATTGCTATCCCACTGATTGAAACACAGCGGTTGAGAACAAACAGACACATCTTCAAATCGAGAAATTATATTCATAAACGCCATCTCACACGTCTACCCAGAGTTCGTATAGAGAACAAGAATCAGCATAAACAGAGAGACAACCAGGAAGATAGAAATGAATCAAGTCCTGAAGATAGTGAAGAATCTGACAGTGATACAAGAGAACCCGAAGAGGTATTTGAAGCATTTGGAACATCTAGACCACGGCTCCGAAGTGAGGCTTCAGATAAAAGCCGTATTGAACAATCTAGACCCAATAGAGAAAATAGCTCTAACAGCTTTTTTGATAAGTTTGGTAGCATTGCTCGTCACTATGTCCCTTCACTCATGTACAATAGAGATGATAGTGACAATGTCTATGGTATGAGAAATGAAGATGGCAAATTCAAAATAGGTAATTCGGTGGTTACTGTTCTAGACAACGATCTAATAGTAAATGATGTTAAATATAAAGGAAGTAAGGGGATGTGGGAATTGATCACAAAAAATAATGTTGATCTGGATAACATCACTCAAGATGATTTGAACGAGTATAGAAAACTACTTATTCAATCAGAAGGTTACCTCAATAAATCGGGGAAAATAAAATCCATCAATAGTAAGAAATATAAAGATATCATATCAAGACTTTTCCCAGCAAAGGAAAAACAAATATGGACGCGGTACAAATGAAAAAAATCTATTTCAACCTGAAACATCCATCTAGTTTCTCTTCAGTGGATAAACTTCAACGAGCAAGTAAAATAAAGAAACGAGAAGTTGTGGACTGGTTAGAAAATCAAGATTCATATACTCTACATAAACCGATCCGAAAGAGATTTTCACGTAATCCATATAATGTATCAAATATTGATAATTTATGGGAAACAGATCTTGTTGATATGAGTAAATTGTCTGAATATAATAATGGATACAAGTTTTTACTCAATATTATCGATTGTTTTTCTAAATATGCTTGGAGTGTTCCCTTGAAAGATAAGAGGGGAGTGACTGTCATGAAAGCATTCAAATCTGTATTGGAAAAGAGTAAACGTATCCTACTAGTTCCTAATTCAGATAAGGGTAAGGAATATCATAATTCCGAATTCAAAATGTTTCTCAAGAGTCGAGGGATTGAATTTCATTCAACTCGAAATCCACAAACTAAAGCAGCCATTTGTGAGAGATATAATCGAACACAAAAAACTAGAATGTATAAATATTTCACTAAGAATAATACCTATAAATATATAAATGTTCTCGATAAAATTGTAAAGTCTTACAACGATAGCGTACACTCTACAACTGGGTTAGCACCGTCAAAGGTGACAGAAAGAGATGTATTTACGATTTGGAAACGAATGAGGGCAAAACAAAATTTAATCAAGCCAGGCAAGATCAAATTTAAGCTTGGAGATTATGTTCGAATAGGTAAAGAAAAACATGTGTTTGCTAAAGGATACGAGGAAAATTTCTCTACTGAAATATTTAAAATAGTGAAAGTAATACCTAGAAAACCAAGACCATTGTATGAATTGGTGGACTTGCAAAATAAATCAATTGATGGTCAATTTTATAATGAAGAACTTGTGAGAGTTGGAGTGACACCCGAAAAAGAATATAATATTGAGAGAATAATTAGGACTCGTACCAGACGAGGTCAGAAGCAACATTTAGTTAAATGGGTGGGTTATGACGATTGTTTCAGTAGTTGGGTCAATGATTCAGAGGTGAGACGTTTAAAAAAATAGAAGTTATGAGTGTAAAAGATCAGTTTTATGTCACTTTACCGTCGGATAGCAGCGCTCAATATTATCCCACAAATACATTATCAAACTTTTCTACACGACTTGCACAAGCTATTGAACTTAGTGGTGTGTGGTATGTTGGACTCTGTGAGATTTCCTACCCCTACGGTGTTGATGCCATAGAAAATATGGAAGAACATGATGAGATAACTCGACCAGTATACATTTATACAGATATTATAACACCTCAATTTGTAGGTGATTTATGGCTGAAGGTGAGAATGGTCAAGATGGACGGCAGCAAATATAATGCTGATGATGCACGTCAACCTGGTTGTGTTAATTATTTATTGAATTCATTATTCAGTAAGGTGAATATTTCTCTCAATGAGACGAGCGTTTCTTCTAATTCTGATAATTATCAATACAGAGCTCTGATTGAGACTCTGTTTAAGTATTCCGAAGACGCTGCAAAAACTCATTTGGTAAATTCAATGTTATTTCTCGATACTCATGACGATGATGGTTTCATGAATGCATCAGATAAGAATAAAGGATATACAATTAGAGCCGCACAGTTGAAAGATAGTAAATCGGTAGAACTTTATGGTCGTCTTCATGCTGATTTGTTCAATGTGTCTCAACTCTTACTCAAGAATGTCTCTATGCGCGTGAAACTTAATCGCTCAAGATCAGAGTTCTACATGTTATCGCCCGGAGATGCAATTTTGGGAAAGATTCAAATTTTGGATGCTACCCTTTACATGAAACAGGTTGAATTGTCTGCAACTCAAACGATGTATATCGAAAAGCAACTTTCACATCAGCCTGCTAGATATATCATATGAATCGTGTTGAAGTTAAAAATATAACTGTGCCGAGTGGATCATCATCGGTGAATTTAAATGATGCATTGCAGGGTAATATACCCAAGTATATTATATTTGGTATGGTAGGGAATAAAGCATACGCTGGCAGTATTACCAAGAATCCATATCAATTCATCCACAGAGATCTAGAGTATCTCGCAATTTATGTAAATGGTTCCTTGATAAACGAACCGTTGAAGCCTAATTTTAATAACATCGAGACTGTGACGCTAGCTTATGCTTCTTTATTCAATGGTACTGGTATCTACCATCAGAATCATGGTCATCTGATAACGCGAGATTTGTTCAATCATGGTTATTCGTTTTTCGCATTCGATCTCACACCCGATTCTTCGGCTACAAATTTGCATAGTGGTTTAACAGAGACGGGAACAGTGCGTATCGAGTTGCGATTTGCAAAGGAACT